>JAWWEM010039987.1:0-13898 GCA_035582935.1 Ormyrus thymus
CCGAGACAGATTGAAATGTGCGTAAACCTGCAGCTTTGGGGGCCAGGCTTCAAAAGAATCGCCCTCGAACAATCGTATTATTGACTTGCGGAGGAAAGGCGCAGATGTCGCTCCCTGCTAAGTAGAAACATTTGTCCGATGCGCTTTAAATTGGCGTTTAATTGGAGCCACATGTTATTTTAAGCCGCTTCAAAAGCTACGCGTGGTTGAAAGTTTCATTTGTTCAATTATACCTGCTGCGGGGATTATTCCGGGAGAAAAGCGCGTCAAAGATTCTCGCAATTTCTTGATCAAAGTTTGCAGAAAAGACGATACCTTCAATATAGGATTACAGAAACTCCTTCCTTCAGCAAACAAAACGTTTCCAAAGAAAACCTTCGGCAGAATCTGATCAAAACCCGTAATCCTTTCATAAACTTAATCCCCTGTTTACCGCTGACACTTGCCGCTCCCGGAGGACCCTTCCACTTACTCCTCCTCTCCCTCCTCCTTGTAACTTCCAATGTCAACTCCGGCATAATAATACACCTCCAGCCTAATTACTCCTCGCAATTAGTCTACAGCGGCCAGAGCCCGGCTCCGCATTTTCTTTTCAATTACACGTCCATTAATCAAAACTTACCAGCAAGAAGCCCCCCCCTCGCGGCGAGTCCCGGAGACAAATGGACCGCGCGGAAGGATCAAGCTCCCGAGAGCTAAAACAAGCTTCGCGCGCGGAGATCCATCCACGCCAAGGCTCGATAAAAAGCTGCGACCTCGCGAGACAATGCGCGCATTGTGCGGGGAAGACGGCCGAGGCTTTGTCCTTCGTTCTTGTCGATAGGACTGCCTACCGGTGTGGGAGAGCTTTGGAGGTTTTTGTTTTTTTTTTGTTTTTTTTTTTCTTTTTTTGTTTTGGCGGAGTTCTCGAGAGAAATTAAGTTTACTGCCTTTTTGGAGAGCGGATTTTGTAAGCTTTTAGTGGAAGTTATTATGGGATATTAAGCTTCGTTAGTTTTGTTTGTTACCATTAAGGGGTATTTGACTTTCTTGGGGTTTACTGCCGCGGATAAGGAATTTCTAATAATAGCTTTCACTTTATAATAAAGATATGAAATTGTCGTTAGATAAATTTTAGTGATTTACGCTGGAGTAAAATGTTTCACTGTGTAATTTCGAGGGAACGCTACTTTTTAGAAGATTAAAGTGTTTTCAGGTAAAATGACTTTAAAATTATTAATTAGTACAGAAATTTTGAAAATTATTGAATAAATCAAGCTGATTTGACTGTTTCATTTTAAAACTACTCACATCTCGGAGCTGCATTAATGGGAACAAACGCTTATCATAAACAAAGGAAGCCATGGAATGCAGCAGTTTCTGCATATCCGAGATTTTACCTAATCGAGCTTCTAACTAAGAATTGTTATAGTATTACAGATATCAACTGCTCGATAACTGCTTGAATTATGATCCACATACGTTGGTGCTGATATTACGCGAGAGATAAAAATGCCATTAAAAACGTAAGGGGCAGCCTCAAGTTTCTCTTTCTGTCGCGTGCGAAGACAATAGTCGAGACGCGCGTGATTAACGACTATGCAAATGCAAGAGCAAAGTGAAATGTTCTAAAAGAAGTAGAGCTACAAGTAAGTTTCCCGGTACTTTTTGCTCGTTCCAGCCGTCGCTGTTTCCCGGCGGGGAGTCAAAACAGCCATCGGCGCGGGTCCGTTAAAGATCTCAAACATTGCGCAATCTTCGCCTCGTTATCGATAAATTTCAAAATCCTCTTTACTTCGAGCCGTAAATTAACCGAGGGCGAGTGAGCCGCAAAAAGGCAGCGCCAAAGGAGAGAGAGAAACAATCGCGGAGAGAAGAAGCCTTTCCTCGCGGGAGGAAGCAGTCCCGAAAAAGAATGCCGAGGGTTTTAAAGGGCAAGTCTCGCGATTATCGCCCATACACAGAGAGAGAGAGAGAGAGAGAGAGAGAGAGACTCAATGGCTTTTCGTCGGCGGCGTTTCGAGTATTTCCCGTCTGCTCGACAATGGACGAGGGGCGACGACGCTTTATACTTTGGTAAATACGCGCGATTTATACAGCGGAGCTGGCCGAAGTTAAAGTTAGACTTTAGCGGCGGCTTCTGGGAAGCTGGTTATTGCTCGCCAAAATTGTTTACAAAACAAGCAATTGCATTTTAGCGGAGTCGGGCCGTAAGTGTTGGAACATTAATTTTGGTTAGCCGGTTGGTGCTTGCTTATTTATTTCTTGGAAGGGCGCTATTGTTACTTGCCGCAACTCTTTGGAAGATGAATTTTCGCCTTTTTACAATACTTTCAGCTTCTACAGCGGCGAGAAAGTTGTGGATTTTGAGAGGAATGGGGCTAAATTTTCTTTAATTCAACTTTTATAGTATATAACAAGATTTGAAAATTCTGTTAGGCACAAGTCTTGTCGTATAAAGTGCTTCAAAATCCGATCTATAACCACGATTTATAATGTTTCACTAATTTTTTAATAATTTTAAAAATTCCAACCTAAATCTTACCACAACTACATCGCTCCAAAAAAATTCTTACAAAACAAAAAAAAACCGGTAAAAAGCGCTTCCGAGTGTATCCCCAACGAGGCAGCTTCCTCCCGTATTCCGCATTCTCCGTCGCGCAGTGCCGCAGCCTCGGCTCGCTGCGCTCGGGCAACAATCGTCTTGCCTCCTATTTGCTCTCCTCTCGCCGCTCGCGACGCAAAAATCCACGAAGGGGCGTATCAAACGCGGCCCGGCGACTCCGGCGTCGCTCCTCTCGACAATGCCTCCTCGCCCACTCGGTCGACTCGGGAGTCGAAATATCCGCGACTAGTCGCGAGAGAGAGAGAGCACGGTCGGCTTTTCACCTGCGCTAAACGGGGCCGCGATTTATCGGCGCCGAGCCGTCGACGCGATCGGGCTTTTGACGCGGGGAGACTTTTGATTAATTGCGCCGCTCTTATTTACGGCGCTGCTCAGATATATATGTATTTATGAGTTTTGTGTTTTCAGCTGGCGGATGCTTGCGCGCGGTTATTTTTGCCGCCGCGGTTGGGGGGTTGGACGGGATTGATGGGACAGTGGGGAAATTTTCGCGCCGTGTGATGATAAGGGTGGGTGGAAATTTTTAGCTTTCTTTTGTAATGCGCTTATGATGACGTTTTAATATATATTGGGTCGGTCAATGCGTGGTAATAACGTTAATCTATGTTCGTTTCCCCACAATAGGGATTAATTGTTAACGGACGTCAAATTGTGTGTCCGCTGAAACAAAGCCTAGGAAATTACAGTCCATCCACCGATTCTCCCATTGTTGACGCCTATTAATGTTCGAGTCAATAATATAATTCACTAATATTTGCATTTTGTAATTAAAATTTAAAAATGTATTAATTGTATAGGACTTGCCAAGGTCGATGGCAGCAGCTGTAATTTATGAAGAAAAGCGCATTCTTTCTTTCTAACGTTTTCTTAATTGACTAAACTCGCTGGTATCGATAAATCAAGCAATAATTGTAGGCTTTTCACTTGAATACGGCAAAGCACACCTTTATAAATCAATATCGGACAATAAATTCATTCCACCGACAGGGTGTTAATAGAAGCTAAAGCTGCGCCGCGAAAAAGTCCCCGTAAACGATTAGATTTGCAAGGCATTATCCGTATTTATAGCCTCGCGCTGCCTTCCATTAGAACCCTTATCGGCGTCCACCTGCGCCCAGCGGCGGCGATTACAAATTTATTCGAGAAAAAGCTGACGGACGACATTAAGAGCGGCGCTAATTAATTCGATTTCGATACTTCTCACGCTACCTCTCGCGGCTGAATTTATTGCGCAATTGGGAATACTGCACGATCCGCTAAACGCGCCGAGCACAGTGGGTGCGGAGTAACCGCTCGTAGGCGTTTACCAGTCATTGTGCATGTGACATCATAACGCACTTCGCCGACTGGAAAAATGCGCGGGACCGCTGTTCGGGTTAACTAGATTGGATAGTTTTGCGCGGGGATTGCGTTTTAATGGGGGAACTATTATGTATGCGCTGTCGAGTTCGTTATTCATCGCTTTAATTATCTAAGGGCTTCCTTAATTGATTTTTAATTAAAATTTATACACTGAGAATAATGTCATAAGAAAATTTAAAATATCATGTAATAAAAATTACTATATAATATAGTAACGCTTGGACATACTGAAATAATATTATCTTTTGCTATCCCCATATAGTCATTTTTTGAATGCGATTTAAATTTAAAAAAATTTTATTTCCTTTGTTCATATTTGCAGAACTAATGTTGCATTGAAATCTAATGTGAAAACAAATTAAATGATAGAAATAATATAATTTTTTTTTTTGGGGACTTTCGGCTTGGCAATCGGACGCGTTGACCACTTATCCAAACAAGATTCTTGACATGACAATTTTTGAACTTATACAAATGGAACCATCGGCCACGAGAGAACTGCAATGATAATATTTAATGATAATAAATAATAAATACGATGATACGAAAAAAAATATAATTAATTCGCATAAAATAATAATTAAATCAAGATTTTTGATGTTTTGTTAACTTAAAAGCAATACAAAATAAAATTGCTCGAAACATAACCTCTGTGAAAGCCACGTGGCCCCCCTGATTTACTATATATTGTGTAGAATTTTTACTATTTAAAACAGTAATTTTTCTAAACTGAGCGTTAGAAAAATTATTGCAAGTATATTCATTTTTTTCTATTAGTATAATAAAATTTGTTATAACTTGAATATGTCCTAGCGTTACTACAAGATATAGTAATTTTTCTTAGATATGTATTAAATTTTTATATGACATTTTTCTCAGTGTACTCTTATTTATTGAGAAATTTTATTTTAAGAAAGAATTGCAATCGTCGAATGTATAAAAAAAAATCAGACGTCACAGCGAATACAACCAGTAGCAGACAATGAAACGCAACTGCGCGTATTTTATTCATCCGCACTTCCAAGTCCATTTTCACGCCTTATACCGACCATCACAACCGCCGCTCAGCAGGCAGTCATAAAACGTCTCGAGCATTTCTTTACCGCGTAACTAATTGCCCACTAAGTAAACTCCCTCAGAAGCGCGACAACATAATCATTCGAATTTCCCAATTAGCCGGCACTCGGCGTCGCTTAATTATGCGCCGGTAAGCTCCGCCCGGCGGAGAAAGTCGCGTGTTTCGCGGCTGGAAAAACCCGGGCCGCGACGTTTAAAGCGTCGCGCGCCCCGCTGAATTGATTTACTACCGCGGAGTCGCTCTAAATTTAGCGCCGATCGACTTTGCGCAAGACCGAGAGAGCTTCGGGAGTGCAGAGTCGTGTGCGCGTCACTCGGCGCGAAGCGACTGGCGGACGGGAAAAATATCTGGGGAGCTAAGGACCTCCGGTTGTCGCGAGACTCTGCGACAGCTGACGTTTCGCGAGCGACTCTTTCGGATGGATTTTATATAAAGTAGACTGTGGGCGGAAGACATTAATGTAAAGTGTTTAAGCATCTCATTTTACGAAGGGCATTTGATAAAAAATATGGTTTGTGAAAACTTGGGATTTGATTACCCAATGTGCTTTTTGCAGGTGCGAAGCCATCGAGTTGATTGATTTCATTATGAGAAATAATAGACCCAATGTAATTTTTCTTTTCATACAAAGGTGTGTATTTTGTAAGACGAACAAACCTATTTATTATCAATCAAGTTTTGTGTATCCTACGCCTTTCCATTGAGCGCTCTTCATGTTTCTCAATTTGAAATATTGTTTTCCGAATTACAACACGTGCTTAAATCTTTTTATAAAGCTTTACGATTTAGTAACCAATAGAAACGCGATTCGACGGTGAGGATATTTCCTCTCGTAATAATTGGTAATTTGAGAACCATCAACTGCTTGTTTTGTTAGATTTACTTAATATTGGTATGAAATTTCTCAACGGATATAAAATTACTGTAAAAATCTTCTTTTACATTTATGCGATTATTTGACATTGTTATCGTACTTTCACATGCAATAATGCAGACACCCTATTACAGTTTAAATTGTTTAAAGGAAACGCATAAATTCTTGTCAAACTTGTCAACTACATAAAAAAGGTGCAAAGAAAGAATGGAAGGAAGGGAAACATTTTCGTACTCCGCGAACAAACTATTTGGAAAGCATTGATTGCTACGAGTAACAGATAACTCGTCAAATATTTTCTCTCAAAACATCGATGAGAAGCTGCTGAAAGGGACGAAAGGAAGCCCGCATTTTCGCCAGCTCGTTTGTTGAGCGGAACTCTTTTTTCTCTCGACTACTCCTTTCCAGATTCCCCTTTTCTGCATCGCGATGCACGGAGAAACGAGAGACGGAGGACGTCAAGGGAAAAATCAATTGCCAGTCCGTTTGCGCGAAATTTATAGGCGCATCACTTACTCGGCAGTTAAATGGGCAGGCATTTTCTGCAATTACATCAGCCCGCGATATACAGTTAGCACTGCTTGGTGACAAAGTAATTGCGTTTGCCCTTCCACGGATTCCGAATTGCTTTCGTCTGAGGAAATGGGGATCCGTGAGTTATTATTTAAGTGGAAACTCTTTGCCTCTGAGGGCGAAGACGTTTATGTATTTGGTTTTTCAAAATTCGATGCTGGAAGCTGCGTTTGAACGTGCACCTGTAAATTAATTTACAACTTACAACGCGAGATACATAGATTTTCAATCAGACCTATATTTCATCATTTGTAAGTTTATTCAGTATCATTAAAATGATTTAAAACACATCGTCGTATGAAAAGCCAAGTCGAAAGGCAGAAAATTAAGCAATACATCACGAGGCGATCTATATCTAAAAGCAATCGTCGCACAGTCATCCCCTCGTAATGGTAGCATAAACGGATCGGCGATCTCTGGAATTCTACATCTCGATTACAATTACGCGACTCCGTTTCTTATCCGCCGATCGTCGCGGCATACCTCGAGTTAATAACTGATTTATCCCCGCCGATTTACAGCCCGAGCCCGCGAGAAGGAACGGGAGAGAAAAAAGTCTGCCCCGTCGTACGTATACATGATTGATTAATTGGCGCGAGCATTTGTAGCAATTTGCCGTGATTTGTGAAGCGGGGCGCGCGAACAATAATTATTATTCCAATTTATGGTTGTTGATTGTTTTGCCGTTACGCGAATGTGCGTGTGCGACGCTCGCGTGTACGGAGCGTTAATTGCTAATGGATTTTGAGCCGTTAGTTTGCAGGCGTTGCGTTACCTTTTTTTTCCTTTGATTCCCGCGAGGCTTTTTAATTAATGGCTTCGCAAATAAACGGCTATTAATTTGTAAGCGCTTAGATAAAAATGTATTTATGATTTCGAGAGAATATGCTCCTTTAATTGAATAGTTCATTAGGCCTTAAGGATTGATGTATTCCTCGCTACAAATATTGACAGTTCTGTAATGAACGATAATTTCTTCGCTCGGGAATGCCGGTTTTCAATTTAAATTTAAATTAAAAAGAACAACGTTCTCGGTCGCCATTTGCATACAATTATCGATAAAAAAACAATTTTCTAATCATTTAGAAAAATAATTTTCGCAGCCTGCATGCCTATTAGCAGGTAATAACCATAAATTTTTTCCACTCGCGCGCGGCGCGAGAGAATTATTTTTAGCCTCGATCGCAGCTGCGATTTTTCATTGAAAAAGGCAAGCTTTCTTCAAATAAATCTCCCGGCGAAAATCCCGGCTGCGATCGCGAAAAAAGATCCCCCGGCTTAATTTCATCGTCGAGCAGGCCATAAACAAGCCGAAAGTCCGGAGCGGGTTAACGGTAGCGGAGTCGCTAGACGTCCCCGTCTCCCGTCAAGCCGCGAGCCGGCGATACTCATCGTCGAAAGTTCGGAAGCGTCGCTCGCGCGCGCAGCTAATTCCCCGGCGCGCGTCTCGAGAGGAGCTTTCACTCGAGAGAATCGACAAGAATTTATGGGGCGGAATGATCGGGAGCACACCGGAATAGATAACACTCGCGCGGTCTGGGGAAATTAGGGGCCGGATCGATGGAGGATGCCGAGTGGGTTCTGTATCCTGGATATCGAGGCGAGCCTGGTTCTACTTCGCGCGACTTGGTTCTTTTTTCTTTTGCTATCGATCTTCGAGAGCTACTTCGCGGGAGCGCCGACGAGAAACGCGTCTCTCTCTCGGATTGTATAAGAAGGCGACTACTGGATCAATCGGTAGCGGCGCGCCGTAAATTATGAGTCTAGGACACGTTTTACAGCTGTGCTATCAGGCTATTGATTGTAGTTTATGTTCTGTTTTCAGCTCGCGTTTAATCTTTTTTGAAGGAGAGCTGCAGTTTTTCATTTATTTCGATTTGTTCGGGGCGAGTTTTTTTTCGAAAGTCCGTTTAGCACTGTATGGTTTTATTGCTAAAGTATTAGCATTTGAATTATCGCTAACGCGAAGGTTCTGTAAATAAAATGTGCATTTTTATATTATAAAGTTATTCTCTTGTAAGGGGATTATTACATCTCTTTTACCAATTTAATTGAGCATCAAATCAAATTCGTCTCAATTCCTGCTAACTATTACGTAAATTCACAGACTGATCGTACATTTCGACAAATTAGACTTAAATTACACCCTCTCGGAAAAGACTGCAGCATTCAGTACGTTCCATATACGTTTAAACTCGCATAATTTGAATTCCAGCTCGAAACACCAATCATCCACTCGCGCGAATCATCAAATCCTCCCGAGCACAAAACTTTCACGGCTGCAGTAACTCAGCTAAAAAAGTTCCGCATATAATTCAAGGCTACGCATCGCACGTCTCGTTACAGCTGCAGGTGTAATTCGAGCTATCTCCCCCCCCCCCCCCTGTCTCTCTCTCTTCTCGCACACAGCTCTCGGCACGAAGCTCCGCGGCATCGAGATCCGCACGAGAGGAGGAACAGACTTCTCTCGCGACTCGGTTCTGGTTCAAGGGCTGGGCTACTTGGAGTATGAAATGCCGTGACGAGACACTGGCTACTGTTTGCATTCCCCGCTTCTTCCTCTCCCTCCTCTTCTTTCTCGCCTCCTCCGTCTGCCGCGCGCGGCCTTTTTCTTCTTCTCTGGCACGCTGACCGAGCGTGCGAGCTGCTATTGTGCGCCAGGATGCTTCTTCGCCGGCGCGTCTTTTTTCCCCCTGGGTTTGCACGATAAGAATAGGGCTCGTTGTGAAGTGCGCAATTTTTTTTTTTAGACAGGAAAAGGGCAGCGGGAAGAACGAGGGATCACGAGCCGGAGAAAATGTAAAGCGGGCTTTCGACGAAATTTACTTAATTTACTAGTTTATTGTGAGTAGAGGAGGTCTGGTACTCCGATGACGAACTGATTTCGAAAGACGGAAGAAAAAGTTTCTATAATTCACGTTACTATTATCATTCCTATGTACACGGGAAAAAAGTTTCAGTAAAAATTGCTATGCTGTTTAGAAAAGCGAGCACAGACTGCCAAAACTTAAAAAATTACCATACTTTTTAGTAAATTTTAATGAAATTTTCGTAAAAATTCGCGTAGTTTTATTAAATGTTCCTGAAACTTCAGTAAAATTTACTAAAAATGTAAAAAAGGGCTTGCATCACCAGAAAGTTTAGTAATTTTTCTTGAAATATTTGTAATTTCCACTGAAATATTTCTCTCCGTGTACTTTTCCCCCAAAATATTATTTCCCAACTGCCCCCGGATTAAAGTCCACCGCTCGCTCGGCAGCATCCAAGCAGACTCTCCCGAATTAATTATTAACGCATTATTTCGCGCTCCGCGGCTGAATAATTAAGCGCGCGCCGTCGAGGAGGCCGCCGCGGCAGGCAGTTTCGCCCGAAGAAATGCCTCCCGCCGTCGCTCGGCGCATCCCTTGCGGTCTACGACTGTAATTTGAATCCCCGCGATGCATAATACATTCGAGCCGCAACGAATGGTTTTACAATGTCCGGCGTGTGTACGGACGCCGCCGCCGGGACGGATGCTGCTGCTGCTGCTGCTGCTGCCGCTGCCGCTGCCGAGAAACGCGAAACGGCGAGCGAGCCTCCCGGCGGGCCGCTGCTGCTGCTGCCTACGTGTATAAGCGTTTTCGCGGAGGAGCTGCGCGGATCTGAAGAATGCGGGATTGTGTGCCGCTGCTGTTTCTGCTGCTCGGAAACTGAACTCGACGAGCTCTTGCCGACGAGGAGAGATGGGAGAGTCGTTTTTCAGCTTGGACTTCTCGCTTTTGGAGTATGCAGTTTTGCGTTGTTTTAAAGTATTTTAGTTTATATTTTTCTAGTGCTATTATTATTATTTTTTTTTCTTATACTGTTTCTTTAAAAAGTGTAACTTATAGTACAGTTACTTTGTAAGACGAGGATTCTACATTTATTAATGCCTTGCAGCCAATAAATAAACAGCTCAATATTATTGTAAATTTAACGTGAACAAACATCACACTAAGTAACGCAACAAGAAACCTTGTTAAATACCAGAATGTCTCGCGAGTTAAATTAACGGCCTCTAGCTTTAGGCGCGTATGCATTGCATTGTGCAAATTATACGTAATGTTAAAATTACCTTGGGTTTCGACATTTGCATTGCCGTTCTTTTATCTTGAATGCCAGCGACTTTGTATGACAAAGATGCAAGAAAAAGACACAAATGAGTATATAAGCGCGAGTAACATAAAAACGTAAGATGAGGGAGTCATTTTAACATAATGTTTCTGTTTGTTTTAGTATTTTTAAAGTAGCGTTTAGAAACGAATACATAATACTTACGTATTCTAAATTATTCCAAGCTAAAATAAAAGTAAAAATTGATAAAGTAACTAATAATGCATTTAACGACACTTATATCTTTGGAAAATAATAATTTATATTAGGAATTAAAAATAAGCTAAGCGCGTTAAAAAATTATCGGTAAACAGTTTTATTGACACTCATAAAATCGAAGCTTATGCTGTCGACGCGAAACTTGATTCATTGCCAGGTCTGTGGTTGTTTTGTGGTTTCACCCACTGAGCATCACTCTTTCGCTGTGGCTTTGCAGCTCCAACTTCCTCCGGGAAGTTCACGCGTCATTTTTCCAGACTCCTCCTTACTACTTAAAATCATCGACACGCTACGCTTCCCAATCCTTGCCAGACCGTTCGATCTTGGAGCAAATACCGCAAGCAAAACTTCCCTGCAGTCTGGTTATACTGTGAAAAATCGGCAGACTGGCAAAAAGCGCATCTCCCGCGAGCATCGACTCCGCGTTTTACGACACGCGTCGTTAATGATCCCAGTTATTACCGAGCAGCCGGCAATCTATGGTAAATCATTTTCGCGTTCCCGCGGAGCGAAAAAAAGCCGGAAACGCTCCGCCGTCGTTTAACGCTCTCGAAGCCCGCAAGAACTCGACGCTCTAATCTCCCCCGATGTGTACGAGGCGAAAATGCTCGCGAGAATGTAATCAGGCGCGTGCGTGCGACTGGCAAAGTACCCTCGGTGCACACCTTGGGTATGGCCGCGGGTTAGCGACTAACGCTTCCTAGGCTACGGCCGCGGGATCCCGGCTTGCAACTTCATTCTTGCTCGGCGAGGGGGAGAGAGGCGCCGCTGCATTGTCGCGGGGTAACGGTTGTCGGAGTGCGGAGCGCCGCTCGGTTTGCGCAAGTTACGTTGTAATTTCCATCGGATTATTTTCCGGGCGGCGCTTGAGGTTTTTAGCCGGTCGAGGAGGTGAATTATTCGACGCCGCGGGCGGCCTTGTGTTTCGAATTTCACGCTTTTGTGCGTTATGAGCGCGATTATTTAAGAATCTGATGTTCGCTTTTGAAATTTCGTGACGTAAATAGATGTCGGATCTCTTTTATTTGGACGTCGGAATTCGCGAGGTGAAATTTATGGAGAGAATTTAACAATGCTTGCACAAAATATTTAAGAAAGTTCGCGCGTACAATTACAGCTTCTAAAAATAAGTTACCCTAGCATTATGCAAGTTCCGCAAGAATTCAATTCTATATGCCGCATAAAGTGAAGTTAAGCCCTTAAACTTGCGATCTTTACGATTACACCGAAAAGTTTTCAATTAAAACGTAAACTCTAACTTGATTCGAAAATTCATGAATTTAAACGAAACTTTGCTGTTAACAGTTAAAATTCAGCGAATCGCACGGTTAACCTTCCAAAAAATTGGCCAAACTGCGTCCCCACGCCTAACCCCCCATAAATTTCCCTAGCGTCGAAGCGAGCTCATTAGCAAAGTGCATCATAGATCACTGCGCAAACACGCCGCCGATATCGGCCTCGCCGCCTCCCGTAAATAAGCCGCTCGCGACGACATCCGCTCCTCAGCTGCTCCTCAACTCCGATATCGCTTCCACGACGCGCAGCTTCCACTCGCGACGATCCTTCCTCGTAAATCGTCGCGGCGGCCAATTTTAATGGGGCCCTCCTCGCTCGGCCGGACCTCCGCAGCGAGCGGATTAAGGCCTCGGCGATCGAGAGGCGCGCTGCTCGTGCCGGGACTCGCTCGACCGCGAGCTTCCCGCGAAGAATCGGTTATACGTACGCGTCTCGCGCCGAGCCGCTGCCTTGCGTACCCTCCGATTTTTCAGGAGCCTCGTGTCCGGGATGACGATGTCGCTGGCCGACTTTTTCTGTCGGGACGGAAAATATAGGCTACGGCGGGCTTTTGATAAGTGACAAACGGTTATTGGCTCGGCTGATGTATTGCGCGGGAGGAATTTGTTCTTTTGAAGGATCGCGCTGGTTCGAAGGTCGCGGCGGGCGTAATTTATTGCAAATTTCTGGAGATAGATATTTCGGGACGTAAACGAGAAAGCTGCTGGATGCGTAAGGCGTTAATGGTTCTTTTCTTTCCCGAAACGACGAGTCCATTTAATTTTACGAACTTTGCGCCTTTTGTGTCAGAATATCAATAGCACTTTTAAAAATAGCCCGTAATATTTATTTTTAAAAAATCTGTTTCAAATTTCGAAACTTGAAGTGAAAGTAAACTTAAATAACAAGATGCGAAGAAAAATCGTAAGCTTCACAGGTTTGAATGTTCATTGAGAAGTTATGATATTCTCACAATAAGCTTTATTAATTTGCGTCATTTAACAAAAAAACCGGCCTTTTACGAGCACCAACAGGAATTTCCATTACCATCGATAATTAATATTCCCCGAAGTAGTGTCTTCATCATCGCAGGCAGCCGCCCGCATGAAAAATGGCCGTTTAAATTGCATAATGCGACGCAAATTGAGCGCCGTGCATCAAGATCGCGCGGCCGTAAAGGCTTTTCCACCCAACTCCGGCGAGCAACTGACAGCTAAATTAATCGGCCGGCAATTCCGCCGGCCGGAACTCTCCCTCCAGCTCTTTAACCGGGCGGCATCGGAATCAATTAACCGGCCTTTTAATTAACGAAACGGCCAGTTCCCGGATAAAGCAATATTCGCGCCGGTCTGAAAAATGCGGGTAATTCATCGCTCGCGAGAGCAATGAAGAGGAGGGCCTCTCCTTCGATCGAGCGAGCGGCGAAGGTCCGTACCGGTTCTCCTTCGCCTAGGCGGCGCGGGCCGCTTAATTAATTAAACGTACGAGCGCGGCAGGAGCTGCGCGCGCACTGGAGGCGCTTCGTTGCGGACTTGACCGGAAATGCGAAAGCTCGGCTGGAGCGCCGCTCGCTTATACTTTGTCGGGGGAGATTGCTGGATTTGCCCTTCGGAAGTTGCCCGGGAGGATGGTTATAATGGGAGCATTGTGTGGGGGATTGACGAAGTTTTGGTATAGTTTGGATGCTTATTACGTACTTGCGGTCTTAAGGGTAGGGTACAGTCACAAAAAAAAATTCTGTATTTAAAAATATATATTTACAGAAATGTAACTATGTTTTA
>JAWWEM010039998.1:0-13896 GCA_035582935.1 Ormyrus thymus
TTAACTTCAGATTGTGAAAAGGAAATTGAACTATATTATAATGAGGGAGGGAAAAATACCCATACAGATTTGTAAAAGATTACAAGGGTATTATAAATTCTTAAATAATGTAATTAGAACATTGAATTTCTTTCATTATAAATATGAAGGAAGAACAAATTACAACAGAGATATGCAGTGTTTTTTACACAGAAATATAACATTTAAAGCATGATCTATTAAATATTCCATGCAAATGCGGATAAACTTCACCCTACTGTCAAAGCGCCCGAGTTTCACTCAAATTTAGGGGTAATTTTTGACCAAAATTTTTCTCCGTGTAGCTTAGTATATTGGAATTGGTTCAGGAACAGCGATAAAACGATTAATATATCTGTACATCTTCTTACTCCTTCCGTCTGTTATTATTTCCGACATATACAGATATAGCAATCCGTGCTGCGTCCTGCCCCTTTCGCCTATAACAGACTATAACTTCGTTACCTAACCAAATCTCCGGCCAGAATGACTATTTGATCTACTAAATCCAAAATGACAGATACAATTCGATGAATACGTATAAGAAAAAACGCACGATTGAATGTATAGAGTAAAATGAAAATTGCTAAGTCGCATAGAGAACATCAATGACCATAAATTAAATTCAAATATCACATTAACTAATAATCAAGTAATCATCCGATCAAAGATCAATACCGCCTGTCCATCGAAAAGGGCGCACCTCGAATGATTAAAGCTCAGCGGACATACATCAGGCTTCCTGGTCGGGCTGATCACTTCCACAAAAGAAGGCCTTTGAATATCGATCAGAGAGAGAGCACAAGCAGAGCTCCCTCTCTCTCTCTCCGCTGGCATTGTATGCACACGTGTGCATCCGTGGCTAGTTCTGAAAGTGATCCTTAAAGGGAGTGTCCGTGAATTATGCCCATGGGTTAATGCCTGCCATTCTGCGACAGCAAATCGCCTCTAAATTATACGCACGACGCGCCGACCGCCGCCAGATCCGAGAATTTACGGGCCTGCTATTGGCCGAAATAGGATATGCTTGAGCTTTACGTTCTAACAAGCAGTCGCTAAGTATCAAATGCTGGAAAGCACGGGGGGCTTTTTCCGCTTCGACGTACAAAGTGCGCCCGGCGATGTCGGTTGCGGTTAGGAATTTATTTGGTTAATAAACGAGCACGCAATGCAATTAACCGGAGCACGAAATATGTTAATGGTTCAGAGCCCTGAGTAAATACTGTCGCTTGGATTTTGTAAATGGCTTTTAAATCTCTTTACCTCGTTTTTAATCGGACGCGGTGCAGGTTGCATTATGCAAAGTCTTTTATATATCGTTATTATTATGTACGAGGAGGCTAAGTAACGTTATTTTATACTTTCACGTTTTGCTTAGTGCTTTGAAATAGCGATTTCGACGGAAGATACTTGAATTTATGCATGAAATAACCTAAATCTCGTATATTCGCAGCGGGAGATGGCTGCATTTTAAATCCTGCTAATACTATCAGCTTTCCGGAGCCGCCCTTTTTTTCCGAGACCTCATTTTGCGAGAGCGCGCACTCTCTTTTAAAAAGGCGAATTTTATTCACGACCCTCCCTGATAAATCCATTGAATGCGCGCCCGACGATTTCAATGGTACAATGTATTCGAAATGTTTTAAAGTGACTCTTTGCAGCTGATGAATCAACGTCATCCGCCGGCTATAACACGAGCCAGTAAACTCCACCTAATACGAATAATGCATAGCGAGCTATATACCGCACGAGGGCAGTACGACATTTATGCAGACCGCCACGCATCAGCACGAACATGCAGCCTATTTATTCGACAAGCCGAGCAACATGGCAATCTAACTGCATTAAAACTTCCAGACAGAACAATAACCTTCTTTTCGTCGATCCCGCGAAAACGCACGCAAGAATGTTAATTGCCTTTCCTGGAAATGAACAACGTTTGGTCGACTCATTTGAGCTGATACTTTCAGAAAAATTGAATTGACGCTGAAACATATAATTAACGTTTCCGATCATTTCAATCTAATGATTAAATGAATAATCGTCTTGGTATAGACATTTGAAATTATCTACCTCATCAAAGTTTTACATGATACTGTGGAAAAATAAAAAACAATTGATAAAGAATTTTCAATCAGATTATAACTGTAGAATCGCGCTTATTACTATTAACCCATAAAATGCAGCCATTCTTATCGTTATCCCGATAAATTAGCTTGGTTTCTACGAGGGCGTATGAATACATATACAGGAATGCTAATTGCGCTATCTTCGCTCTCCTTAAATAAACAACAACCGTTGAACCGATTAATCGAGCCATTACAGCGAGCCCAGAAGAGCGGATTAATGAAGAATGCACGAAATGAATAGTTAAAAAATGCAGCATCGACTTTTCCTCGGGAAATATAGACGCGTCGCGGAGGCCACGGCATTTCGCCTGATCGTAATTCAAGCGTGTGCGCTCCGGGGCTTTCTCCACATCGGGCTCAAATTAATTGAGCATCGGTCTTCTAAATGAGATGGAAACGGGGGTAAGGAGATTACTGCAGTCCGAATATCTCCCGGGGTGGAGGCGCAGCTGATTATGGAGGACTCATTTGGGACGAGTGGCTGGGAGATGGAAAAACTGGCCGGGAAAAAGGCGAGGCTTTAATTTGATGTGAAAGTCAAATGTTGGAATAGAATAAAGGCAAAGCGGTCAATTTTCTTTCATCCTCGTTTGGTATTTTTCGTTGAAGAAAGTAACTGATGATTTAAACGGGTCAGTGAGCGACGGGAAAATCGCAGTAAATCAGACCGGAAGCGTTACCTGCAATCGGCAGGTCGTAAAGTCTAGAAAGTGATTTTAGTCTGCAAAATCCAAAATTAGATCAATGGCGATTTCATGTTTGTTTTTCACTAGCAAAATTGCATTACTTTTCTTGAAGAAGATGTTAAATCAGATATCACGAATAGGATTATTGGTGAATTTACAGATTTGTAATCATGATAGCGATGTCGAGGATTGACAGATTGCATCCCGTGTATACAAGGTAGCAACGTGTATATAATCTCGGTTAAATCTTCTCATTAACAAATCTGCTCGTTTTGAATGACAAGTAACGAAGAAATTTCCATTCAACGTATTCTAATTTATTAATCGAAGCGTCAGTAAAGCGATATACTAAAAATAGCACGAGAACGTCTTCAGTCATTTCAAATTTGTTAAACAATGACAAACGGCCATTCTCATTCCCAAACGGTCCGAAAACTCGTTAGCATCTCTCCCAGTTGATCTTTACAAATTTCCTCATATTTAACGGATCGATGATGCCATAACCAGCTCGTTCAACTCAGCTTACAAACAAAGCCTCCCCCCAGTAGCCTGGACATTAACAGAGCCCCGTGATTCATTTGAAAATTAAGGAACGAAACTAATTACAAGACAAACGATTGGATTACGCCCGGTAGGAACATATCGCCGAGAGGCGGCTGGAATGGGGCGAAAGGTTGGAGCATAGTAACCGCTTCTCTCGCCGGCTATATTCTCCCAGGGATTGCCATTTATATAGGAGAATCGATCGGACGCCGCCAGAAGCAGCAGCAGCAGCAGCAGCCTTAGTCCGGTCATCAACTCCAAGTGCTCGTGTGTGCGCGTCGGCAATGGCTCCAGCACCTGGCCGATCTGATCCCCTCCCCCCCTCCACCCCCGCGCTCTCTATTTCACTTTCCACGTTGGTTTAATGTCATTAACGTGTGTGCGCGTGCTAACTATCGGCCGTGACGAGGGTCTTAAGGGCTTGCGGGACAGCCCGGGCGCGATAAGGATGTAGGCGGCATTCGAACGCGACGACTTTGTGCCGCTGCTGCTCTTCCTCCTACGCGCAGTTGACAAAGCACTCGCCAGGAGCGAGCGCGGCTCTCGGCTTTGCGGGAGACACCTTCGCTCGGGAGAGGGAGGGAGCAGCCCGGCTGCGCCCGCACGCCATTCACTCGCTCTCAAGATGCACGCGTCTGCTAATCTCAAAGCTCCCCGCTAGTCCAAAGGGGGCCCAGTCTGTGTTTGGAACTTTCCCATTTTGCTAAATGAGTTTGCATTTAGCTATTGTCTGGCCAACAATGGGGGTAAATACAGGGATCCGCTTGCTTTTTATTGTCATCGGGGAGCTTTCGAGCGGAGGCGTTTAATTCTTTTATGAAATTCACGTTCGGATTGGGATGGAATTTTAAAAAAAATTGCACGATTTAGCTGCATTTACTAGGCACGCAAAAAAAGTTTCTGTAAAAATTACTATACTGTTTAGAAAAAAAAAATTCGTGTAATTTTATTAAATGTTCCTGAAATTTCAGTAAAATTTACTAAAAAGTATGGTAATTTTTTGGATTTTGGCAGTCTGTGCCGGCATTACCAGAAAGTTTAGTATTTTGTACTGAAATATTTGTAATTTTTACTGAAATATTTCTCTCCACGTGAGAATAATTCATCGTTATAAATATATATTGTTTATTTTATCTCTCATAGTTTAGGTGGCTTTGTTATATTACTTTTAGAACGTAATGCAGAGTAATTATTTACGTTTGTGCATGAGGTAGTGCACGTAAATATTATCCATTGAAAGGGTCTTATGGAAATTGGATTTTATAGAATTCAAATACGTGCATTGACAGCCGAATCAATGCGATTTTATCAGTCCATAAAAGTTTTGTTAAAGAGTTTATATAAAATTCATCAATCCACATACAATAAATGTATTTTTATCCAAAACGTAGAAAAAGTATATTAGTAAGTAAACTTCTTTTCCATATAAAAACTTTTAATTTATGCCTGAAATTAAAAACATTTAATTACAAAATTTAACTTACTATTTATTGATTTTTAGGTTGTATAAACTATGGAACAACTAATTGAAGTTTATTTATCCAGAAAACTTTTAAAATAAAGAATTTCATTTTTACGACATTACTATTTTAAATTATTATAGCATATTAAAAGCAAGGGGTCTATATTATAATTTGACAGCTATTACAAGAAATATCAAAGGCTTCATTGGCAAGCGGTTTTTGTCCTTTACTCCGGTAAAAATAATTAAGTATTTTCTCTGCAAAACTAAAGTTTCCTTTGAGAGGGCATGTTTCGTAATTTATTATCAAAGAAATTAAGGGCGATGCCAAATAATTAGCCGCGCAAAGCGTAAAGAGTGCAAGAAAAAAATATAATTAATTACGGTGCGCGCCTGTACGAGCCGCAGAAGAAAAAAAGGTCTGCGCGGGAGAGAATTAACGAGTTCAAGAAGTACGAAACTAACGCTTTTCCCACGTCTCCAAGGTCACGCTCGATGAAGCCGCGGGTCACCGAACTAAAAGTACAGCAACGCCGCCGTCGCGAGCCGGGCTCGAAAAAGAGCGCCGCGATATTAATATCATTATAACTCCCGCGAACTCGGGAGATAATTCCGCCTGCGGCGGCCCGGAAAATTGGCGACTCCCCGTGAATTTTACGCGGCGAATATGTAGGAACGGGCCACTCGAAACTTTTTTACGGCCCCGTACGAGCCGCTTGTATATGCGCGGGATGAACGCGTAAAAACATTTTAGTGTCGCGCGCGTTACATAAGCGCGGAATAAAGATCGAACGGACCCCGCGGAGGTTGGGGGAGAGGGAACTCGAGGAGGACGGCAGCTGCAGCTGTTCTCCAAAGCGAATTCGGCCAATTTCAGTTTGCGATAGTTAGCAAGGAGAGAGAGAGAGAGAGAGGGAGGAGCTCGAAGTTGAAGTCCTAAGTTCTTCGACGCTGCTGGCGACAGTAGCTTTTCCAACTTGGCGGGAAGAAGGATGTGCCTCTCGTTAGGCCCGCCCGAGGTAATATCATAATTCTGGTGCAGCCTGCCATATTTGCATAATCAGAGCCTTCAAGACAAACGACTGGCAGCCGGCTGCATTCTTTAGCGATATCGCCCCGTCAGGGTAAATCGCGTGATTAATCACGCAACAGCGCCGCGGCGGCGGCGGCAGCAGCGCCCTCCGCGATCCTAATTAAGGCACAAAAGACGAATCGCGTTCGTAAACACGGCTACGTGCCCTGGTTGTCGAGCTCTTTTAAGCGAGAGAGAGAGATTCAAAGTGACACACGCGGCGAAAAAGCCTCCGGCTCGTGTGTAGATGGCGCTGCACTCGACGGCCGGGCCGGCTGGCTTTGGGAATGCGAAATTTCCAAAGTTAGAGGATTGGATCTTAGCCGGAGGTATTTCGTATTCAGGGATATACACATGCCGCGGAAGTTCCTACTCGGCATTCCTAGCAGACCGCGCTATTCGACTTACCTCGTGCAGTCGCCGCAACGCCGCCGCGCCTCGGGGATGGCTTACCCTACCTATGCAAACGTGCCTTTACAAATGGGCTCTCTGTGCCCTAATAAAATTAATAAAGCTTTAAGAGCTCCTGTCAAACGTTCTGCTTGGCGCGGAAAGACGGGAAGGGCGGAGGGGTGTTACGTCTCTCGAGATCGTTTGAATATTCTTAAAGAATTAGCGGGGTAATTATTTTCACTTTTCTTTTAATAAACTTTTAACTTTGATGCAGAAGCTATCATTTTAATATCTTTTTTAAGCAGTGGCTTATTTAACCCTTTGAGGGGCACATTTTTCTACTCAATAAATTTTCAAAATCATAGGTGGAAAATTGAAAAATCTAGCCTACTGAAAAATCTGGAAAAAATCTATATAATAGTACTAGATATGAAGTATATGTAACAAAAATTTTGGTTATTTATTTGAAAAAAACGGGTGTATAACCCAGTATATAGAAATATATGTACATATTAATAATTTATAAGTATTAAACTTAAGTTATGTACAAATTTTTTTTTTAATTGATCCCTTGTAAATTGTTTAGCAAGTGTTGGGTGATTATTATAATTTTTTTAAAACGGTCTCCTGCCGATAAAATGTACTTTCTACTGTATATATACCTAATATCCAACTTATCTTTTGCGTATGAATAAAATTAACTTTTTGCACTTTCTCCAAGCATGCAATTATATTATTTCTAAAGGCAGCGTTTAACTTTTTCCGGTCATCACTTTTTATAAAAAGGTACTGCAGGCCCACAACAGCATCTTTTTATGAATGCTTATAGCCTACATAAAAATCCTGTAAAAATAATAATAAAGTCGGGCAATACTTGAGCCGAAATCCGATTCGGCGGAAAATTAAAATATTTTCTCCTATATTGACCGAGTGCGGGCATGCCAGCACAGCTCTTTCACGGGAGAGGGGGGGGGAGGGAGGGGAGGAGGATATCAGCTATTTAACATGAGCGTAAACTCGGTAGGGAAGCTCAGCTTGCTCTGATTTTCACGACGCAGCGAGTAAACTGCCGCCGCCACAGCCGCCGTTGTATGCCCACCTGTATCCCGTCGACGCTGGCATTATTGATTTCCTGCAAATTTGAACCTGCCGTTTAAAACAAATTAATGTTCATTTGCCGCCTTTGTTTATCCGACCCAACGCCAGTTTTTCGGCCGACGCGCGTTTTTCTTTGTTCGAAAATCGCGGATTTCGTTCGCGCCCCGAAAAATTCTGAATAGACTGATTGGGGTGGGGGGTATGATGGGAGGCGATTGATCGTCTGCCGATTTTACGTTTTGCCCACATATTTAATGAATTATCACTGGATGCCAGAACTGTCTATAAACATCGATAATAGCATTGTATTTTCTGCTAATTAATTTTAGTAAATACGCGAACATTTTATTGAAAAGGCAGCACGAGTTTGGGCACTGAATTGTCAAGAGTCGATTTAATTTTAAATGGTTTTTTCAAACAAAACCAATTCCGCTAACCGAGTTCGTTTATTATAGCTAATATATTATAGATAAACAATTAAAAGGATAACTAATGAGAGATTGTTGATATCAATTACATGCTAATTGAGTAGAGAATTCATCGTATGATAATAATGTTAAATTTTATTTCTATTGACTAAATTGTTAAACAAATCATGAAAAATATAGTACAATATATGTAACTTTTTAATGGAAATTAAAAAAATTTGTAGACAACGAATGCAGGCGACAAATTCATTTTTATAAAATTAAGTTTGAAACCTATTTGAAAACTTTTGTTTTATTTTAGTATTTTACATTGAAATATATTTTTCGATTGGTTAAATGACTTTTTTTTGTTCTTGAAAATGATATTCAATTGATTGCAAATCAAATAAAAGAAAAAGTATCTCTATTGTTATTGTATCACAGTTGAGAAAGCTTATTTTACTTCTTGGAATTAACCGAACATAAAATTGAAATATTCGCAAGGATGTGAATGCCTACATAGAATTTTTACAAAAAATCTAACTATAAATCTGATACTCGGCCAAAACACAGTTTTCTCGAAAAACTTTGCTCATAAATTTCAATAAAAGTCCGTGAAAAAAAAATTTAATTTTCTGCCTCCCCTTCCAAATAAACCCGAACCCAAAACTACCCAGCCCGAACAATTTAAAACCTCGAAAACCCCGAGCCGCAATTCCCAGCTCCCCCCAACCATCGCCAAACGCCATCCGGCGAAATGCCCTCATTGCGTCTCCATTTGGGATTTTTGAGGCCTCGCCCGCGGCCATCCAGGCGCGAACCGTGGCTGTGCCGACGATGATTCATGCACGTGTCGCGTCTGCGGTGAACGCGCTTCATGCGGCTCGTCGGCGGCGGCGGCGGCCTTGAATCGATGTGCCGATCGCGGATTAGGATCGTGTTTTCGTTCCGTTCGCGGCGGTCCGTTTTAATGGTTAAGTGGAGCGACGTTCGCGGAATATTGTTGCTGCTCCGCAAGCGAGGCGAGGCGCTCTTTCGATTACGAGGGGACTTTTTTTATCTCGAGGAATCGATCCGAGGCTTTCCGGGGGAGCTCCGATGGTTACGCAAATTTTCGCGATGCCGCCACGATGTTTATTACGGCTAATTAAAGTGGCCGGCGGTTGCTGCGCTGTTTATTTAGAAACAATGTTAACTATTTTCATTAAGCTTACCGCGGGATGTGGGAAGCTGAGTAATGGAATAATAACGCGATTTAAATTCGCATATTCATACATTAAATAGCGGGGATTTATTAATAATAAATGCTTTTTAATTGCGGCGCGACGCGTAAGGAGTAAAGTACGCAGTAGTTCCCTGGTAGAAATCTTACGTAGTTTTTGACTAATGAATAGCCAGAAATGCGACTTCTGGTTTAGTTTTGACTAGTCGCTAACTAAGCATTGCGTATTTTTGTCACGCTTTTGAAGCAGAATATGGCTGCTTTCTGTTTAGTGATCAATTTTAAATAAACTAATAAATATTTAAAATCATATTAATTAGCATAGTTTGAAAAGTTCAAAAATGAGTTTTTAAGAGGTTATGTTATCAATAGAGGGTAACCTGTATCGTCAGCACTGCCGCACTGCTCACAAACGAATGCTTAGCCAGAAATTAGAAAATATAGATCTAATGACTAGCTTAAAAAAATTAGGCAGTGCTTAATATTTTAACCAGCAGGACTGCTTTATTTTCTACCAGGGCTGCGGCGTGATTAATGTGAGAATCAGTAGTTCATGCAAACGATTTACAAAATAATATACAGACATTCAAGATCGATAAAATATCTGATCGCGGCTCTAAGGATTTCGTCACTCGTGACAAACGCGACACACTTGTCTACTTTTCGCGCATCTAGAAGTATTTGAAAAAGTATTCCTTTCACTAGTTCGCTCGGCATTGCGTACAATTTTTTTGCTTACTCGGGCAAAAAACACTCACGGCAAAGTTTTTAATCAGCATAATGTGCTGTAAGAGAGCGTAACAATAGCCTCTTTTTATTTTGATACGTTCGAAACAGGTTTACAGTGATGTGACTCATCGTTAATTCACAAAAGTCCGATAGCCTTTGCTTTGAATTAAATCAGGGAGACTTCGTGGAATTTTCAGTGAGTTAAATTAGCGTTGCTTAAACTTTTAAAGCGTATATGTAGAGGTTTTTGCTTCTGCGTTCTGTGCGTGCATTGAAATAAAAATTAGCGAAAGTATAAATATAATGAAATTTAATTAATACGTATGTATTTTCTTTATTCGAGGTAGACGAATAATTTTAATTACTTTCTCCGGTCAATCTCTGCAATGCGTTAATAAATCCGCTTAAACGAGACTGAAAATTGTCAATTATCCAAACTGTTATGGACTTTTTAACGGAATCGCTGGATAATTTTTGTATTTTTCACCCGCACCTCGCCAATTTCCGCAATTGAACGTAGATATTTAATTTATAAAGGGAATCAATCGTTTTATTGTTTGGAAGTTTCATTTTTACGCTCTGATTTTGCATTTCATTACTGCGCGTCGCTGCATTTTATCGACGTTTCGCGCAACTTTTTTATTCAACCCAATTTCAACGGAGTGAAATCTAAAAAAACTAGTAGGCGAAATGAATAATTAATAAGCAGAAGCGCGACGGGGAAAAGCGGCGCGGAGGTTAAAAGGTTAATGCGCTTAGCGAGTTTATCAACAAGAAACGGATCAGCATTTTAGTAAATATCGAAATTTCTGTTTCATGTTTCATTACATAAATATTGCTTTTTTGCATGGCCACTGATTGCAAGCACATGATACAAACTGTGAAACATTAAGTGATTTTAAAGTGAAATACAGAATAGTTTTGGTGATAAAGTTTGCATTATAAACAAAACTTTGAGGGAGCAAAGTTTTAAACTGAGCCCATTAAAAATGAATATACATTAATTTGCTTTGAAATGCATTGGCATTTTTAGTGCAAGAAAAAAAAGAATGGATAAAAGTTTCTTTTATCTCTGGATGCAATTTTTTTCTGCTTGTCTGGAACGAGTTGAGATTAACAAGGGTGAATCATTTATGTAATAAACAAATGCAACTTTTTAATTATTCCCATTTTACTTCTTTTATACTTGGATTGTAAGCACTTAAAAACTTAAGAAAAAATGGTTTCTTTTAGAGCTAAGCGAGCACAGTGTTATTCTTCTTCAATTGTTTACATTGGTTAAGCAAACGACAGAGTCATATTAACCATCAGCCAAGATAGACTTTTTTAATTTACTGCACGAAATACAATGTAACTGTTTTAATGTAATAAAAACACAATCTTCTTGCACTCTTGTAGAGTGACTGTAAATCCTTTCTCTGCAGTACGCACACTTTTTTTATGGTAATGCAATCATTAATATTTCATAAAAATCCTCTTCAAATGGAGCAGAGCAACAAAAGAAAACTGTGCATAATTCCTGCTTGTAGTTTGGAAGTAAAACTTTCAGCAGACGACACTTTTTTTGTTTACATAAAGAATATTATTACTTAATAAGTAGTCAAAGCAAGATCATTACTTAAATATAAGCTTAAAGATATTGTTTTTTTAAAAAGACCTGAAAAAATTAGGATTATGAATTGTAGTTTTATAAAAGTACGTTTTCTTAAGGTAGTTTTTATAAAAATATTTTGTTCTTATTACCTAATCATAGAATCAAATAAATACTTTTCTTAAAAATTAATATAATAATAGTTAATTGATTTATAAACAAAAATGTTTAAGATAAATTTGGATGCCTTTTACTTAAAAATCTGTGTTTGTAGTTTTATCAGACTATACAAGTTGTTTTTCTTGGGTCCATTAAAAAAAAAACATTGTTTTTGTTTTGGTTGTGCTGTCACTGAATCAGCAGTTAAAGTAAAGAACTTGCATCTTTTCTCAAAAATCAATACAACATTTACTGCTCTCTTGGGAAGATTTCATCAGCTCTAGATAGATAAATTTAGAAACCTTTTCCCATTACACATTGCTATTTATTAATGCAGCGTTATCAATCCATTTCTCGCCAGAGCAGACTAAAAAAACTCTCCATCCCAAGAAAGCCCCCAATCATCTCGGCCTCTGTCGAGTCCAGTCAACAAAGGGTATTCCTCGAAAACCCAAACACACACGAGGCAGAAAGAGAAAGAGAGAAAGAGAGAGAGAGAGAGAGTGCCTCCAGCAGGCTCGTCGCAGTCATGGAGCGGGCGGCTTTCTCGAGACACAACAACAAAGGGTCAGGATGGACTACTCACCGCTCTCGATGTAGGGAACAACGAGCAGGAGGAAGAGGACGAGGCCGCAGCTGTCGACGAACATCGTCCCTGCGGCGGAGTCCAGTCCTCCAGATTCTCGGCGATCGTGCACTTTGATGGGGGGCACGCAGAGGAATAAGTCAGGAGGAGGCGCGCGCTCGCGCACAGAGCGCCACGGACGCACAGACACAAGGGCGGGTAGCAACGAAGGACGACGGCGGCGTCCTGCAGCTGATCGCGAGCCCTGCCTCTCTACGCCATCCCGACGCGACGCACTCGGGGCTTCGTGTACGACGGCGGAGTTCGGGGACGCGAACCTCTGAACTCTCGCACACTCTCCCGTATATAGTCTCGCGGTCTCTCTTTCGGCTAGGGCTCTCTGCCTGGCTGCCTGCCTGATACACTGCCTGCCCGATGCACTGCCTGCCCGAGAGCGCGACGGGGAGACGTTTGATACGCCAGGCGCGAGTTGCCGCGCGACTGCAGCGCCTCACCTCGCAGCTCTCTCTGCAGGCGATGCTGATGCTGATGCTGATCTTGGGCAGTGGTGGGTAGGTATGTTACCAACGGTATTATACCAAGTTTCCGATATGTAAAATACTAGGTAAAATATCATCTGAAGAATCTTACAATTTCTGACATAGAGTTAATGACCGCAGCTTTGTCAAATTGACAACCAAAATACGTATTTATGAACTTATCGTATACCAAATGATAAATAATTCAAAGCTGGTTTAAATTACGTGGGCCCGACATTTGCGCGTGCCTTAATTTTTTACTAAATCGAAGAAAATAGCCGGTTGCAAAAAGAAACTTTAACATTGATTTATTCGGTGGAAAATAATATTTATTGTAATTAAACCATATCGAACGATTGCCTGTTAATGGCTCGTAATATAAATATCAGCCTCATGTGCCTACGTATCTCCAATAAATAAAATCATTAATACATTTTTCAATTTCTAGTACAACGGGCAGCGGGTTTCATATTAGGCGCATGCTCAATTACGTTATGTTCATCTTATGTGGAGTCGGCAGGGAAGGTATTTTATATATATATATATATATTTACATTATTGTAATTAGGGGTTTATAGTAACCGGCAACAAGGAGGAAATATATTTCTTTAGTAAGAGTAAGAGAGATAGAAAAACTTATGGTCACCGAATGACCGAACGCCATAATTTTCCGTAGGTGCGAGAGAGAGAGACGCCCTAATGGGCAATTACTCGCCGGTTACCATATGACCCCACTAGGAAATGTATATATTTTTATTCGTACGGTATTCTTATTAATGAAGATATCTTCGTTGCCGACCTCACGTGACGTGCTGTACTAGAAATTAAAAATGTATTAATGATTTTATTTATTGGAGATATCTAGGCACATAAAGCTGATAGAGGATGAGCCATTAATGGGCAATCGTTTGACATGGTTTAATTACAATAAACATTATTTTTCACCGAATAAATCAATGTTAAAGTTTCTTTTTGCAACCAGTGTTTTTTTCGATGTACTAAAAAACTAAGGCGCGCGCAAATGTCGGACCCACGTAATTTAAACCAGCTTTGAATTATCTATCGTTTGGTATATGATAAGTCCATAAATACATATTTTGGTTGTCAACTTCATAGAGCCCTACTGATCTTGGGTGTTATCGATATGGCGACGGTTCGACCGTCGGGGTGACGCTTTCGAGAACGCTCTGAGCGCGGGAAACTTTGAGACCAGGGGGTTTATTCTGTAAGCTTATCGCGCGCGATAAATGAAGTTATCGTGCGCTTTCTGTTGTCATTTACAT
>JAWWEM010040009.1:0-13891 GCA_035582935.1 Ormyrus thymus
TAAGAAACAGTCGAATTCACCTTGATCCCCCGCATAACCAAAGACACCTCGACGTCTCAACCACCCCGTCCACCTTCCCGTCGCGAACAAAACCATCCCTCCCTTTCACCGCGGCTCCGCATTAATCTCTCCCTCCCCGCAATAAAAGACATCTGAAAAGCAGAGAGTCCGGGCTCTCTCGTCCCACTCCTCACCCGCCCGTCCCTCTCCTCACGTGGAGAGCGCGCAAGGAGGGCCGTCGTCATGCGCGGAAGTCCGCTTCTCCTCCATATGCGTCTCCGCGGCTCCTAGGCGCGTTTGGCGGGAACGCGGAAAATCGAAATCCCGAGCCGTCAGTTGGTCGCGCACCGCGACTAGGGGCGGTCGGCTACTCTCTCTCTCTCTCTCTCTCTTACTACCTTCGCTGCTCCTCCAGTGCAATTAAATTGTTGCGTGCGACGATTGTAATGCTCGCCGCGGGACTGCGAATCGGAGCTTTTATCGCGGAGTTGAACCTTTAGGATCTTTCAGTTCTCCTATCGTTCGTTAAACTTTCCGATTGAACGCAGTAATCAAACCGCCGTTCCGACCTGCTTCGCAGGCTCTTATCTCTCACCGGCGAGCCCGCCGATAAACGATCCAGTCCGTCCTCATCTCCCCGACTCTCAAGACCGCTCTCCTACATGCCTCTCTCCCGTCCCCTCTAATCAGCCGTCCGTCATGAAGCTCCTCGGCCTCCTCGCCCTCCCCCTGCTCCATCTCTCCCTGCCGCCGAGCAGCTGCGAGAACGCGAGCAGCGAGGCGTCCCCCTGTCCCCCGAACCTATCGATCGGCATCCCGGACGACGACGACGCGGGCCAGGTGCTGCGCCACCCGGACGGCAGCCTGGTCTACGGCGAGCACCTGTACCCGGCGGGCAAGCACTGGCACGACGGCAACGGGACGCGCGGCTGCATCTGCGAGGTCGCCCCCAAGCCCTGCCTGAGGAAGTGCTGCGCGCTCGGGCAGATCGTCTCGGACGCGCTGGACAAGGAGAAGTGCGTGGCGGCGACGGCGGACCAGCGGACGGACGGCCCTCTGATCCTCGAGGGGGAGCGGGCCTCGCCGCGGCTGCGGGAGAAGCTGCTCCGGGCGGCGGACCTCGGCGCCTGGTTCACGCTCATCGAGAGCCCCGAGTGCGACAGCGAGCACGTGTTCATGGACCTGAGGCCGGAGCTGTACGCCGAGGACGCGTACGAGCTGCACGAGAACGGCAGCCTCTGGCTGCCCGTCATCGGGCTGCTGCGGGTCGGCAGGTTCTGCGTGGACCGGGAGGTCGGCCGGGGGGAGGACCTGGTGGTGCTGGCCTGCCTGGAGAAGGTGTCGCCGACGGTGGAGGAGGCGCCCTTGGCGGTGAGGATCGGCTACATGCTGTCGGTGCCGTTTCTCGCGGTGACCTTCCTGGTCTACGCGAGCATACCGGAGCTGAGGAACATCTACGGGAAGACGCTCATGTGCTACGTGCTCTCGCTGCTCGCCGCGTACTCGTCGATATCCTGCTCGCACTTCTTTCTCTTCGGGACCGGATGCCTGGTTATAGGTGAGTACTGCTGCTCGCTTGGGGGAGTGATCGATTGGGCGCTTTTATTGTTTTTGCGCGGCGTGTAGGGTCCGGGTGAAGCTGTTTTCGAGGCTCGGGGGTGATTAATCTCAAGGGAGGTGTTTAGTTAGTTTTCAAGATGCTTTATTCTGCGGTTTTGGGGACGGAAATGGGGTCGTAAACTGCTTTGGGAATACAGTCAGGAGTGTTTTATTGTAGGTCGATACTTCAAAACATATGCGTGTATTGTATAATAATGACAGAGAATATTAAGCAGGGAATGACCAACTCTTTAATAAAAGTAGCTTCATTCAAAATTCTTTTTTAAACCTTTTAGCACAGTATGAAACCACATTACTTATTCAATAATATAATTGTAAAGTTGTCTTTACTTGTATTTGTTTAAAATTTTTAAAGATTGAACAACATTTTTTTTAACTTCTAATACACCAAAAATTTATTGAATTCTGCTGAAATAGCAGTCCTCGGAACCTTTTTTAGAGCACAATAAGAATTTTTAATGAAATCACTGCCTCTGATTTTAATGAAAAAGTAACATTTTCGTTAGTCTTGCATTAAGCAAGCTGATACGAATCTCAATAACTTATTACAGCTTTGCATCCGTTAAAAGGCCCCAAAATGTTCGCTCGAAAACTCTAGTTTTAATGTGAAACTTTCAAAAAGTGCAATAAAGACGCAAAAGAAAATCGACGATAATGTCTTTTTGATGCACCCGCAAAGCCATCGATTGCTAATAATGCACTTTGGAATAGTATTCTTACGGCAATGTTAAAGACCACTATTACGTTAACACTTTACTGTTTACTTACCACTTTATTGTTATTGCGCACATTTAAACTTTGTAATCGATCCCTCCTCATTACCGATATAACGATTATAATTGCGAATAATTACCTCACGCAATTCGGAATGCAGACTCGCGAATTTAAAATTGTGTTGCACGCCTTTAATTATTCATAAAGCAAATGAATTTTAAATGATTGAAATACAAAGCGCATCACTTAAAACCAATAACTAACGCTATTTTGAGACTACATTCAAAACTAATAAGAGCCTACGTGTGAATTATTCTGGTAAATGAAGTAATATCTTTGTTTGTATTTCGTAAGAATAGTATGACCCTCCGACGATATACCTCTGCTGCATTTCTTCAAAGCGAGGAATATCGGCCCCGTTATACTTTGGACGAATCACGAAACGTAACTTTATTAATCGTAAAAGCTCCTCGAAGAAATGAAAGCCGTTGCGCTCGTAATTACGTTTTTAAGCTCGCGTCGTAAAGCGCGAAATCTACTTTGAATACATTAATCGCGAGCTTTTATATTTAAGGAAGTGCCGTTGCGTGCCTCGTCGATCTAATGAGCGCGCGGCTGAAATATGTATAACGGCGAGAGCTCTTTTATCTCGCCGCGTAAATCTTCATCGAAATATATAGGAGCGTTAATAAAAGCACATGCAAGAAAAGCCCGCACTTGGAGCGGACACTTTCTGCGATTGAATTTTCTATTATTAACCTCGGCGTATACATTTTTTAAGGGCTTTCGAACTCTTATAAACAGTCTTATTTTAGAATGCGGCGCGTTAATCACCGAAATATCTGAGCTCTCGGGCTTTTTCTCGTGTGGCCGTTTATTGGTTTTTGATATCCTCGGTAATTATTGACTTCCTCCTCAAAGCATTATTTAAAGAAAGCTGACATGTTATATAATCTTTCTTTTCATTTAATATAGGTCAGTACTGGTTTCAACAATAATCTAAATATCGGTATTTCGTGATGGAAATAATGGTTTATATGCGCTTTAAAAACACTGCTTAAACTTTATATTTCTTGGACATTTAAAATTTTTCACGACCTCGCTTTCATAAATAAAAATCGACGAACGTGACATCCACCGTACTAAATTACTTTCGGTAAATTTACAACTCTATCCGCAGCGGCGCAGCGAGCCTCTTCCCTCGGTAAATAGTTGCGCACGAAAATGTGCCCGGCTATGAAAAGTACATAAAAAGGTGTCCCCCGCCGTCGGCCGCGTACATCAAGAGACTTAAAATATGGAAATTCTGCAGTGGAAGCGACGAAATTCAGAGAAAAAGCCGCGCGGAGAGAGCACCGCGGCGCAAAAAATTTGAAAATATTATATGCTGATGAACTTCTTCGTCCCGGGAACATAAAAGCGACCGTAAACTATAGGTGCACTAATTGAATGGAATACCTCCGATACTACAATTCCCAGAAGCGCCCCCACCTAAACTTCCATTCAACAAAAATCTAACGTAAACCATATCCCCTCCGCTTGATACTCCACCTATGCAGCCTGTTTAACAAAAACGGCAGCCCCGTCGGATCAATGCCGAGCCTGAAAACTCATCAGCGGCACGCAAGTCACAAAAAAAAAAAAGAAAAAGAAATGAAAAAAGCCGCGCGCGCGTAAGGTGACTCGTGTTTGCAGAGGGCGCGGTGCGCATTTGCATATCGACAAACATAACGACGCGCGACTCTTTTATGTCAGCCGTGTGCGCAAAGGCCGCGGTTCACTCCTCGGTTTATGTGGCGGGTTCGGTTTTAGCGCTGGAGATGACACCGCGCGAGTTAATGCGAGAGAGCCGATTCCTCTCGGTTGAGTGTTTTCGAAGCTATGCGAAGTTTGCCGCAGGATTTTTATTGCTCGCGGGAAACTTTTTAGTTCGAGCTATTGTTTCGACAGCTGGGTGTACACAGGTCTTGGTTTAGAGAGGGGCTTTTTTCAGGGTGACTTGAAAGAGGATATTTTTTTGTTGATAATTGTGCGATTTTTAATCGCTTGGTGACGACTGAGATTTGGATTTAATTGATTAGATTAGATGTTTCTTTATCGAATTGTACTTGGAATCGGAAGTGGAGGTTTTCATTGTCTTTCAATTTCAGTTTCCTTTTTAGTTTTGCTTTCGTCTATGCTTTAATTTTCCTTTCTGATATTTTTACTGGCTTACTGTTATAATTCAATTGTTTACGTGATTTGAGGTCGAATATATATATGCACCTGCTTTTGCATTTCAAGTCGCATTCAATTTCAATGAAATTTATAGTGCTTTTTTTGATTATGGAAATTTCGGAACATTCGCTATAAAATTTCGGTCGACTCTTGTTTATAAATTCCGTAGTTATGATAAACTAAACATATTTTTAGACATTTATTAAACTTGCTGAAATTTTGAAAACATAAATTAAAAGCACTTCTTAGCGTAAGCAAATACTACTTAGTCAGGCAATAATTTTCAAATATCGTTTCAAATATAGACCTTGGCTGATACAAATCCAGATTAAAAATACTGCTTTAAAATTTTAAAAGTTATAAAGATCTTTTTAAAGCAGAATATTGATTCTAACATTGCAAACGTTTCAATTTTAGTCGCGTCACTTGCGCTCGACAGAATTATGAGATTATTCATGAGAGTCCTATTAAAAGGAGATCATAAAAGGTCATGCAAATGAACGGTTTTATGCACCAAAAAAATTGCAAAAAGCCAAATACCCTGTTACTCAACTGTTGCCTTTACAAGACATAAATAACGTTAAAATCCACACTGAGAAAAAAGGTGGTTGAAACAACCGCATTTTCTGTTCAATCTAATCCATAGAATTTTCGGCTGATTTGACAGAATTTCTACATTGATTTAAAAGAAACTTTGTTAATTTAATAGAAACTCTGTTTACTTAACAGAAACTCTGTCACATTAACCAAAAATTTTATCAAATTCTGTTGAATGTAGTTAACAGCAAACGCAGTTTCAACAAGATTTTTTTCTCAGCGTAGATTATTTATTAACCTACAATATTCGACCTCAGATTCTTTCTCTAAGCCCAACTTTACATTTTCAAACCCCCTGTTGAATTTTTCATATATTCCAAAGGAAATCCGCGCTGCATCCAAAAACAACAAACTCCGCCCCAAAAGAACGGACCTCGTATTCCCCCTCCCCAGCTGGCCGCCCGCACACATCAACGCCCGAGAAGAGTCGAACTATCCGCGGTGCACCTCGCTCCCGACCGACGTCGTTACCGCCACCTCGAATGTTCCGCTCCGCGGTGTTTCGATGCGCGAGATAACCGCTGGATTTTCTTCGATCTCCTGTCCCCGCCCCTCTCTGTCGCCGAGATGGGAGCGAGTTTTTTTAGAGGAGTAACTGCGGGCTGACCGAGTGTGTGTTGTTTACGAGGGACGGCGTTTGCGTATATATATTGTGGAACTGACGTCGGCTTATTACAAACAGTTCGAGAGTCAACAAAAAGGTGTTTGCCTTTAATATTGCATTATTTAAGGTGATTCATCATGTGTTTTTTATTTTTTTTGTCAATTTTGAGGTAATACATCAAAGTCACTCTGGTTTTTAACGCTGAATAATTATAGAGTGTACACTTCTCAGCAGAAATTTGAGGATTGAAGGAGCATCTTTTCATTTCGGTGTAAAATTAAAATGTCACTTAATTATCTTAAAAGAGGTTCAGTTTCAGTCATAAAACTATTATCGTCGAAATTTCCAAATTGCTGATTCTATTCATCCTTTTCAATCGCTAAGATTTAAATAATTCGCCTCTGTCCTCGATCAAACTACTTATATTGCCTGCCATTAAAGTCTCATCCTATTCAATTAAACTAATCATTTTTGTGACCGGAATCAATAAAAGTTAATGGACGCCTTTGGAGATTACTATAAGGGATCTCCCTGCTTTTAATTACCCGTCGGCTAATAGAGGAAGGAATTTGTGATGCTCGCTTTCTGCAGAATGTCTGGAATACCTTTGAAATTTATTCCAAGTCCCTCAATTCTGGCTTTCTTTTTATTAAAAGACCCGTGTAAACGAAGTCATCGTAAAAATCTAATAAAACGTAGCGAGATTCCATTAAACGGAAGAAATATACAATTACCCCCGAGAGTGCGAAAACGAGTTATATAGGCGATAAACTCCTCTAAAATCGCGGCGAAACCCCCGATAAAAACTTGAAATGAACAAACTTTCGATCCTCAAAACACGCCGCCTCCTTAATTAAACTGCATTCAGACCTCCTCCAGCTAACGACGATTCCCCCCGCGTAAAAATGCAGCTGCTTTCCCGATAATAATTCGCCGCCGCAATTTTCTCGGGGGCAAAAACTTTCTTAATCGCGAGCCAATCGTAGCCCCCGTCATCGCAAGAGAGAGAGAGAGAGAGAGAGAGAGGGGAGAGCGAAAAAAGAGGTGCGTCTCTGCCGACGGCTCGTTCATTACGACGCTGCCGCGGCGCAATCTCATTTTCACGCGCCGACGGCTTTGAGCGGAGCTGCCTGACCTTTCCATTAATATCCCTTTTTTTCCAGTGGGGCATAAACGGAGCCGCCGCCGCCGCCGCCGAGTTTTCAACCCGGATTAGCCTGGCTCTCGCTTTCGATAATTGCCTCTGATTTATGGCGTTTTTGCCGCGCGGCGCTTGTTGATTTTACGCCTCGATAATTAATTTATCGCTCGCTCCCTCGCCGCCGAGTCGAGCCGCGCGCTTTGTTTTGGCGCCCCGCCGCGTATCTCGCTCTTCTGTACTCTGCCGAGCGAGAATATAATGAAATGAAGGCGACGTTTTGTGCGCGGGAATGGACTCGAGTGTCTGACAAGAGAGATTTTGCATCAAATGCGTCGGAGGGATTTTTAGTTCGGATTTAAATAAACTGGGGGGATTTCGGGGGAGGATGTAAATTAGCTGTCCGACTTGATCGGGCTTAAAGGGTATCAGGTGGGAAATGTGGCGATTCGCGTAGTTTGCATTAACTTCGCGGGAGCCATTATGGTAAAACGTGATCGATAATGGGTTCGTTATACAATGTAAGTCAATAGGTAACTAATTTCGTAATCAGCTGTGGTATTGGCAGTTCAATTTCTGTAATGATGTCTATCGGTAACATGCGTACAATATAATAATGGTAGTTTGATGTATGTTCATTGGTTACTGTATAATAATATATAACGGATTTATTAAAGTTAATCTTTGGAATAGATTAACAATATTTAAATTTATACATTACCCATTATTGAAAATTGAAAAAAAAAGTTCAAATATATAATAATTTTCCTCAAAAAATTACTTTGCTTAAAAAGATTTAAAACACAACGAGATCAGTTTATTATTAGATGAATAATCAAAACAATAGCCGCAAAATTAAAATAGCTCTTCGATTCATTGTTTCAGCTTAGACGAGCTTAATTTCCCATATCTTATTAATGAGTTCAACTTGTACATAGTTAGCATTGCTATCAAACAGCTGGTACGGGTAACTTCAATTCGCGTCATAAGCTTTTTCCATTTAATGACTTAACTATCGCATAAGCATAATCGTTACTTCTTGGAATCACTTGTCTAATTAGGTGCTAAATCTAAATTTCTTCGTGCCCTGCATTCTTACTGATAAAACTTTGTAAAAGCGAGAGAATGAGTATTGTGCACCATCAATTGAAAGCAATCTACTTGCAATTAATAAATAGTAATGAAATTTGTTAAGTCCTAATTGAACAATTAACGAGGAGGGCAAAAAAATTGGGAATAACAGTTACTTTGAGCTGACATTGGGGACTTGTTAATCCAATACAAAGTAATTACTGAATTTTTCCTCATTTTCGAAGTATTCATCATAAGTTTTGCGGCGTATTTTTTTGGAAAAAAATGATGCAGCGAGTATCAATTGGTTAAGTTTGTAAAGTAGCATCGAATCGTCATTATAAAAAATAAATATTTTATGAATGTTCAAAATTTGTAACTCTACTTATTATTGCAAAAGGTGAAATAAATATAAATATAAATAATTTTGTAGCTTAAAAAAAAATGTAAATATCTAGATATATGTGTTATGTTTAACTTGAAAGTAAACTGTTTTACCAACCAAGGCAGAATAGCGAAATCCCTATATTATTGATAAACTTCAACTGGTTGATTTTCTAAATCATTTAAAATAGGTGGCAGTCTGTATACTTTTGTGGCGGCAAAGAATAACAAATGCACGTTTTTAAGCAAATATTTAGTATTCAACATTTTTCATTGACTGATTTATTTGTTTCATTACTGAAATTATTAATGTGTATTTTTTGTTTTTTAACAATTGACCGAGTGCAATTTAGAGTTAAGTTTAAAAACCTGTTCTATTTTTATTATTTTTCAACTTTAATAATATTACATTATTGACAACTTAGTAACCAGAGTAATTTTTCTTGAAGTCCCGTGGATTGAACTTTGAACTTGTAATAATCGTTAACTTGTAACTTGATAAAAACAATTATCAGGAAACCGTCGATACAAGCTTATAACTAATAAAACTAATAGAGAATTTTCAAAATTCAGTTCTAAGTAAATATTAGCAAATATACGATGTCTGACTAAATATGGCACACATCACTTACTGAACTTCGTAGCGATATATTTTACGAGCTTTCTTGTCAATATTTCATTTTCTTCGCAAACCCTATGCAAAGGTGCATTTGTACTCAACACTCTCTAATTTTGCATACTTCCTTAAGTTGCTGCATCTCTGTAAAACAATAATATACTCGTTAGAAATAAATAATTGAGTTAATTTCTAAAAAAAGAATCTGTCAGGCAACGCAAAAAAATACGCTTGTAATAAATATTCAGCACCTTGTTACGGAACGTCCACATCCGATTAATAATGAAACCGATGTAAAATATTCTTTGGTTTTGTTATAATTTAAACGGATTATATTTAATAGCTGCCGACGTAAATTGGCTCATCGATGACGTAGAGTCTTGGAAGTTCGCAAGTACGCGTGTTGCTTGGCGGCGCATGACGTCTGTGTACATGCAACCTTTTTGTGCGTAATGTGTAAAAAGGTGCGTTATCCTGTTGTTGCGAGCTGATTCAAGAATATTAGAGATTCATCTAAGATGAGAAACGATGTAATTACAAACGACTTTCAGGTCTATAAATGGAATGTTTCTAGTTTTACTTTTTATTTATTAACATGAAATTCTTACCAGGAGAGTCTCACTTGTTTTCTCACGTACGTTCGGCCTAACGCTCGATTTTTCAAAAGCTATATATGAGCTCTTTTAGCGAAAATCAATTTTTATTCAATCACATATAATTTTTCAATTGTTAATTGTAGAGTATTTTAATTCCTGGCATTTGAAAGGTGAGATCGAATCCTATCGATTAAAAAAAACAGAGATATCCAAAAATCTTTATTAGTTCAAAAGTTATAGCTAAATAAAAATTTGCAATAAAAGAAGCTAAAATTACGTCAATGAATTTTTGTGGATTTTTTTATGCTACTTTAATTGTTGGACCATAACTTCTGAACAAATAAAGATTTTTGGATGTCCTTTTTAATCGATAGGAGTTGATCTCACCTTTCAAATGCCAGGAGTTAAAATATTCTACAATTAACAGTTAAAAAGTTATATTTAATTGAACAAAAATCGATTTTTCTAAGATTTTCGCTAAAAGAGCTTGTAATTTTTTAAAAATTGAGCGTTAGGCGGAATGCACACGGCTTCTTTCATATTTTAACATTAGAATCATATCCCAAAGTTTGAACAAAATCCGTGACCCAAATAAGTGAGACTTCCCCGATTAGTCGCAATGTAGCGACAAAACGAAGTTTCTGTTTTTACTTTTCATTTTTTAGGATGAAATTCGCACTCGCAATGTAGCAACAACGCGAAGTTATATTCGTGCAATTCTTTGTAATATAAGTCCAGTGTATAACAAATTCAAAAGTTTTATAAAACGTAGAAATGAAAAATTATTATTTTATGCAGCACAGTGCATGCGAGTAATGTAATAAAGGTTTGAGAATGTTTCCCGCATATTCAAGCTGCGTCGATAATGTAATTTGCAAGAATCACATTCATATTGGCTTCATTACCGTGAGTCACGCAAACTAATGCAGGACAATATTGCTGCATTTCAAATCGCAGAAAATTTGAGCTTTGCTCTTTCCGGCATCTTATATGTCGATTTTATCGTTGGATTGATTCTCTAAAAGAATCTGACCCAGTTTTCTGTTTTGGTTTTTGGTTATGCAAAAATAATTTTGGAATCGTTTCAATGATAATTTCTTGCGTTAAACTAATTTGTAGCTTTCATACACGAAATGTAAATGTTTACACATTGTTTATTTAATAAATATACATAAATTAGGAATTAATAGTTTATTCAAATACGGGGTAGAGGTTTGAACAGATGTTCCTTCCCACTGCATGTACACACTATAAATAGCAAGTTTAAATGCAATTAGGCTGTTTTGAAGTCGTTAATTGCAGAAAGTTTGCACCCATATTTAGATATTTAGCTTTATGTACACCCAGTTTCAGGTAATTCTATGGAGCAGTAAAGTTTTTAATATTCTTTTGTTTACGTGCACTTAAATTTTCTCGCTGCATGTACTAATTTTATTAGTATTTACGAATAAAAATGTTTTAAGTATAAAAACTTGTGTTCCTTAATGCCCCCAAGAAACGACGAAAATTTTAAATAATAAAGTTAAATTTTTAAAAAATTCAATATACGTATGTTTATTGACGCATAAATTAACAAAAGCATATCGATAAGCATAACTACGTATTTACTCAATACTAAAATTATTAAAACAATAACTTCTATCCACCACAGAGTAATAATACCTTCATTTTCCTCGAAAGCAGTCTTGTTGTAAAATATTACCTTCTTTACCCGAGATACGACGAAAATTTAAAATAATAAAATTACATGTTTTAAAAATTATACATGTTTAAAGCACATATAAGTTAACAAAATCATATCGATAAGCGTAACCACATATTTACTCAAAACTAAGATTGTCAAAACCATGACTCTTACCACCAGAGTGCAATAATACCTTCATTTTCCTCAATAGCAGTCATGCCGTAAAAGATCACTTTGTTTAGACCCGCTTGCATATAACGAAGTATCGCTAAATAAACAGCGCATTTCCTCCTTAAAACAGTTCGCGTTGTTACCTCAACTACGCTAAAGACGTGCAAGAGCAGCGAGCCATCCAGCAGGAAAAACAGACTAATCTTAAGAAACCAATTATCAAATTGCAAACAACCGGTTTTCAGATTGTGTCTTTTAATGGTCCCTCCATCCGAGTACTTATAATACCTCGCTCGACGGTCAGGTGTTATTATTCTTCTTTCAAACTCCGAGAAAAATGAAGTCCGTTTGTGCGCTAGTTCTCCTGCAAGTTGCCGTGCTGCTATTGGCTTGCAGCGACGTTTGTTTGGCCAATCCTCGACCTGAGGATTCTGAAGTGAACGTCAGAGGTAATTAGAATTTTTGTTTTTGATTTAAGTACTTGTAGAAAATAAAGGCAAAAGAATTATTTTTTCAAGTTTTTCGGTAATGTTAAAACTGATTTTCCTCACCAGCAGAAATCTTTATCGCAACCTAACATTATACACTTTCACTTTTTTTTTAAGTTTTATAGAGCTTATGAGAATTCATCAGAATTCAAGAAGTTGGCCAACTTGTAGCGCCGGGCTAGAAAGCTCAGGTCTTAGATGATCAGGCTGCTTTAATTTCCAGAAATTTTGCTATAGTACGAGCATAGACTTGTATTATCTACTTAAATGAGACTTATTGTAATCCTCTGCGTTTAATCGTTACCCTTAAAGTTCACCAGCCAAAGCATTTAATTACAACAATTATTTTCAAAACGCCTCTCATTGCAAGAATAACAATAAGTTTTTCTTACTTACTTTTTTGACTTATTTCTATGTATTGCGCGTACAGATAAACGTGCCGACGACAACTGTGGACCCCACGAGGTGTTCAAGGAGTGCGGTACTAGCTGCGAAAGAACTTGCAAAAATAGAGCTAATAGCGGCAATACGTCCTGCATACAGGTGTACGTCCGCGGGTGCTTTTGCACAAAGGGCTACATACGAGACGACAGAACTAAGAAGTGCATTCTTCCCAAGAAGTGTCCCCGAGTGAAGCAGTAAAATAAAATGTACTACTTGATAATTACGCAGAACTATACGTTTGTATACAGTATTAATAAAGGATGCATTTTGGTTGTCCATTGAAAAATAGTATTTTTTACCTTGAATGAACCGATTTATCAAGGAGGGTTTGGTAGTATTTAAATAATTTGTTAATCAACTGAAGAAGAATGTTAACGGCTTGAAAACTGATATTCAAGGGGTCGACTTCCTTCTAAACGACGCTATGGCAAGAATCGACTTGGTTGAAAAATCGCTTTCTATCGCGTCATCATTAAAGAAATCGGTAATTAGTATTGATGCCAGGTTCTGTAAAATAAAGGAGGCGCGCGCGGCCACTTCTGTTGATCTTGAATCAGTGCAGTGTAGACAGTCCTGGAGCGTCATGCTAAGCTTAACAATACTATTGCTTCCTCCTAGAGGAAGCTTCGTGATAGTAATTTTTAGAGTTGATCGAAAAATCTGTTTTAATTGTATTTTAAGGTGTTAGGAACAAGAATAATTGATTTTTGAAAAATGTGTGTGTACATGTATGTATAAGCCTGGATCTCAGCTTCTACTGAACGGATTTGCTTCTTTCACGGCTCATTTTTTTTGTTCTTTTTTGTGACGGCGGCAAAAGCGATTTTTTTTTGTTTAGCTTATTTGTTTTCGTCTTATCGCAAATTTTTGATTTTCGAAAAATTTAATTTTTTTTTTTGAGGGATATTTGAATTGAACAAAGATTGTTTTAAAGAGCATAAAAATACCTATAATTTTAGAGAAAAAAAGTTACTCTAGCTCTTATAGTTCTTTTGCTATTAACAAAAACGCATTTTTTTTTAAAAAAACTTATAATTCTTAATTTAAATTATCAAGTACTCTCTTGATTCAGCACCCGGAATAGATTAAGGGATATTTTCAAACAGATTAATCTAATCTAAAAATTTTTTAATTTTATTAAAAAGGTTTATTTTACTATTGCTGAAAAAATTACTTGTCATTTTAAACAGATTTTAGTACTTTCTATTAAGCATTGCACGAGGATGATAAAAAATTTGAAAAGGTAGATTCACTGTCAGAATCAGATGGAATAGGAATATCCATAGTATTTAGGGAAGAAAAATTAAGAAATTTGTTTTTACCCTCTTCAACATTATCCTTACGAGACATTAAGATAAAAAATGTTAAAACAAGTAAAAATAATTGAATTCAGAGGCTGGCAGGCGGTTGTCAGCCACTAATAAAATGTTAAATGAAACCAAATTCAAATAACTAAAAAAGTCAAAAAAGTAAACAGAAAAGTGAAAAAATTTAATTAAATGAATAAGAAAGTAAAATAGAAACAAATTGAAAAACTTTCACTGTAA
>JAWWEM010040052.1:0-13886 GCA_035582935.1 Ormyrus thymus
TTCGGAAGACGATTTTTGGACGCAGATCGGATTTGGGATTTTTAATTCGGGCTCCGTTCTAGTGACAGAAAAAGATTTGTTGCCGCGGTGCAGGTGCAGATGTTGCAACTGACTCGTGTGATTTGGGTGTGCGATTTTAATATTCTTTTTAATTTAGTAGGTAAAATGATATTTTTAAGTTATTTAACTTTCAACTCCTGATTCGAAATGATAATTTAAAAAGAAAATTTATGTTTATTTTATCTGTTACTGAAAGAAATCTTTGAAAAATGTATATTTGAACCTATTACGGAAATTTATCTCTACGATTTTTATATAGAAAAGTTTAATGCACTGATTAATTTTATGGCGCAAGTAATTGCATAGCTGTTTACAAAACGGTATTCATCTTTAGACATAGAAAAAAGTGCAGATAACGTGACTCACAGAATTAGAATTGTAAAAAAATTATTTACGTAAATTTTTAAAATCTTTTAAAATAAACAGTCCAAGATGTAAAATATTTCTTTTCCACTTATATTATTAAGCTTCATCAATATTATTATATGCATTGATACTAACGCAATTTATATTTTTTCTCATTTTTTTAATATCTTTTCATCTTATAAAATCACAAATTTAATTAATAGATTAAACAGATCATGCGCAAAAATAAATTGCCTTTTCACGTTTTATACATACAGTATAATTGAAATAATTTTAAATAAAAACTAAAATAAAATAAAAAAAAAAAATAGTTTTGACTCATTTTCAAAATAGTTCTTCGAAAAGTGCCTACTATCTCTATACAGTTCCACTCGTTAATCAGAAATATTCGTTTTCTTTCATTTTCCACATTCTGCGCTGTAACTCAATGCATTCTAAGTTAATGTGTTACTCAACCATCGACATCCATTAATTTCCGAGTCGCAATGTCTAACTTTCATTTTCCTGCAACTTTTTGCCAACGAACTCTTCTGCATTCTACTTTTTACGTTCATATAGTTTTTCTTTCACCTTCACGGCGTTGCGACAACTCTGGTTCAACGCGTGATGTCATTTCTTTTCAGCAAATCAATACCTACATCGGTAAAAAATGTTACTTAATACTCAATACTTAACAATAAATTATTAGTAAAATACAGATTTTGAGCAAAGCAGCGCCCAAAGTTTCGCATGCGCGGACGGAGACTTTCTCGTTGTCGGAAGTCCTAAACGTCGACACCGTAAATTCTTATCCTCGCGATGCCGCCGTCGGGCGCTATGATGACTTTCACGTGGTTGACCTGCGCGCTGCTTATCGTCGAGAAGGGTTTGCTCAAACCGTTGTTTTTGTTCGGCAGCAGCTGCAAATGAAATCGGAAATTTGGTTATGAGTATAGCTGCCAAGCGTCTGGGGGGAAATTAAAAGGTATTTTCACTTCTTTTACGAGTTATGAAAATTATTTTTATTGCGGAGAAAGTAATACTTTCTACAACATATTGTGTTCAAAATATGAAAATCAAAGTTCGTAAATTTTGAAGTGGAAGCGGGTAGTCATTAAAGTGACGTATTGCACGATATATGATCCACATATGTGTCCTCATTAACCATAATTGGACGTCGATATAACCGTGTAAATCAATATGTGAAATTACAAGATTCTGTTGTTTTGGTATATATATTATATGCATACATAGGTTCTATGGCGTACCTTTGTTTTATCTAAAATACTACTCCAACTCGCTGTTTTCAGATCTTGTCCAGGATGTACATATGTACCCTCAATGATTATGCTTTCAGGGCAGTTTCCTTTAAAGTGGGAAGTATCGACTTCAATGTTATTAATTACAACTGTCTTTTCCAATTGGAGTATGGCCCAGTCGTTGTTGTCCAGTTGCTGAAACGTGTACAAATACATGAGAATGTCATTAAATGACTTCCGCATAGGAGAAAGCACGTAAATCAATCAATAACTACATAAAGTATAACGATAAATGTACTACTCGATACTCTCATTTGTCTTATTTTCAACTATTAAGTATATCGATAAATCTCATTCTAAAAAGTCAAAAGTTATACGAAGAAATTTAGTGTAAGGCCGTGAGTATTTAATGAATCACAAATCTTTTTGGTCCACTAACAATAGATTAGTACACAAACTATTTTTACTAATAAAAATCATCCCTAAGAGGTTATAGCGACAAGTAGCTTACCTTGGAGAATCCATTGACGTCCAGCTCGATCTGAGGTGGTCTGTTGAGTTTTCTTGCTGTTTCCCAGCCGTCAAACATACCAATGGACGGCGCAGGGTTCATCAGAGCGTCTGGATGTCCAAAGTGGGCATTGCTGTATTCCACACACTTGCCACGAAGCTGCTTCGCCGTTCTGAGGCCGTAAACACGCAGACGGGCTATACCACCATCGGGGAAGATGTTCACCCGCAAGTGAGTGTAAGCTCCGTCTTCTGTGTTTAGCTCGAAGTAGTGCCTGCGCGTGTCCGCCTCGCCCTTTTGAAGCGAGGACATTGGAAGCACTGTATTCCATGACTGAAACGAAGGTTTTTTTATTGGCTTGCGAATGCAGTGAAGCAGTTATGATGCATGGAGATGGTATAACGAGAGATTTTGAAGAGGTTTTAGTGAACGTTTAGGATATATTGTTTGCCTTGTCAGTACTCCAGAAATTTTTAAGCATGAAGATAAATTTGTTTTAATACCGTATAGTTTTAATATGTACTTTCGAGTGCAACGATAACGAAAGATTGAGTAGCGAATTTATCATATAACTGCAAATTGGTTATAAGAATTTTTTTAATTTAAAAGTGACTGAGGATTTATCAGATTATCTGTTACAGTTGATATAATCAAATTTAAAAGTGATGGTTATAAAAAAAAATGAAAAATACTAGCACTAAATGTGAATAAATTTACTTTTTTAGATAATGCATTTTGGTCATGTATAATAATCATAAACATATATTACTTCTGAATGAAGCGCTGCAACTTTATTTATATCCTCTTCATTAGCAGCTGTACCCATTTTATTCTCACGATTCTGTAATTCCTGGGTACCTGAAATAATTAATCAAACTTTGAACTAATCTTTACATCAGATAAGGAGCTGATTCTAAGCTAAAGCTAGTTTGTATCTAAAATAAAGTGATTCTTTTTTAAAAATAATTAATCAGTCCATTACGACGGGATTTTATCAAATATTCTGGAAATTTTTCGTTCGATAATTGAATAATTTTATAAAAAAATAAGTGTATTTAAGGTAAAAAAAATCATCTTATCTTTATACCAAAGATAGTAGCACTTGAGATTTTTACCTTGCCAATTTCCAGCCTGAATTGAAATTCTCGGCGCAAAATTTCCAGTGAAATATGCTGTGTCGACACAGATACCGCGGAGTACGCAGGGACCAGATAGTGCAATTATCGTCCAGTCATAACCGGCGATTCTCTTGCGTTGCGTCTCCCAGCCATCCATCCACTTGCCGAATTCTGTGTAGTCATTTGTCCATACTGGTTCCTCAACCTGATGTATATATGATGGGTAGAAAATAAAACAATGTAATAATAATTAATTAAGTCAAATGTATTTATAAAAATTAACATAAATTGCACATTTGGTTATAAATAAATTCTGTATATACTATATATAGCAGGCTAATAAAAAGAAAACCGGATATAAAAGAAGCTAATCTCCAGACATGCAGCAAATAATTATTAATTTAAAGCTTATCAAAAGCTTAATTACATATCTTAAACCAATTGAAATTATCTTTGTCATCGCAGAACTTAGTAATCTTAAGTACTTTATCTAAAGGAAATTTTTAAATCCAAAATTAAACATTATTTAAGTAACAGGATTTCTAACAGACGTTGATACCGTAGTTCATTATGGATCATCATTTGAGAAAAAAGCCATTGAAAAAAAGCGACGATTTCAGAATGTACCAGAATAAATACTTTATCAACAAAGTTATTTCTGTTTTAATGAATTTACTGCATTAATAAATACTTGAATAAAAAACTATTGATTACATATCTTATCTATTTTTAGAGAATTAACACAAATCATTCACCCGTACTTATTTTATACTACAAATTTATACTATATTCTTTTATATTATACACTATTTGATATATAAACTAAATTGCATTATTTTTAATATGTGAAATATTATACAAGAGAAAGATAAAAATATCTTAGTCTCACCTTCAGGAGATTTTCGGCAACCGCAAAAAAGTCATCAGTGGCGAATAGTACTTTTCCACCATTCTAAAAATAAAAGTTTTAAATCACTTAGTTGGGATAGCTAAACTTTCAAAATGATCGTAAAGGATTCTTTAGCTATTCTTTAAATTTTAGTACCTTTTATAAGACCTAAAGTACCTTAATCGAATGCAAGTTACCCGTTTAAAGAATTAAAGCTTTAATTAAATTATCAATTGTTTATTAATGTAAATTTCATAATACTCTTCTCGCACTGCATAATTCGAGTCTAATGCACGTTAAAAAATATGTTTATTTATAAAAGAATAAGACCATCAGTCTCCCATTCAAATGCAGTCATAAATTTGGCAATAAAATTCGAACCTCCTGCAGCAGGAGGGGATGAACGAGCTTCAAGTGCGCTCCGGAGTTAACTGTAAAATGAAAGTGCAGCGTATCTTCAATGTTCGGCAGTTATCCGCGCTCAAGAAAATAACTTTCGAATCCTTCGATAGCCGTGATCGTCTAGTGGTTAGGACCCTACGTTGTGGCCGTAGTAACCCAGGTTCGAATCCTGGTCACGGCAATGTGCAAGTCACATTGTCACGGCGGAGGTTTTTTTTTACTTTCGTCCTATCGTTACCGGCGTCACTTGCTGTGCGTTCTTCAACTTCCAGGGCATATTTTTCTGTTTTTAATATTTTTAAACGTTTATTTTACCTATTTTAAACTGAAGCTGATGATAAGGAAGAAAAAAATTCACTATCAATAAATACAATTTAGTAGCAATAATTAACTGAATTATTATAACAATTTTATTTCAATATAATTCAAAATAAATACTATATTTAAAATTAGCTTCGAATTTTTTAAGATTCGAACTGTATTTAAATTAAATTAACAAAGTAAAACTTTTCCAGTGTTATTGAGTTACAAAAAAATATAAAAGTTACTATGAATTTAATGTGAATCAATATTGTTAATATTGTTAAAAAAATAAAACCAACTACTTATTTAATAAAACATGAAGCTGCGAATAAGACGAAAAAAAAAAAAATGCATTCCAATGATAATTAGTGAATAAAAATTCAATAATGAAACGTTCAACATTCCGTCTACGTTTCCGTAAAAAAATAATAACTTAAAATAAAAATGGATTTCTCTGTATTTTAGTTTCGTTGCTTCGCAGGTGCTCAAAACCACGAAGATTCGCGAAGCGAACCAGTTTTCCTTCATAAAATCATACGTCGCGCGCAACGTGTAATCAGCTTGCGCGCATAATGCATGTGGAGCAAGAAGGAGAGAAAAAAAAGTGAGACGAGAGCTCGAAGGTCCCGCGTTTTTTTTTCTAATCTCGTTTTGCTCGCTTTTGGAATTTGTGTGAAACGGAGATACCCAAATATTTTGGGCTAGTGGAGATTAGATATGGCTAAAGGCCGATTGATATTGTCTCTTCGATGTATGAATAAATATTAATTGTATTTAAATGACCAACTATATTTTATTTAATGAGGCACAATTTAATACGCAAATTAATATTACTCATTTTCATGCAGTTTTAATTTGTTTAGTTCACTTGCGGTTTTTATTACTTACAGGCACAGTAAAAATTCATAAGTGGATTAAAATTTATTCTACAAAATTGGTCACGCCCTTACGATAGCTGCATTTATTTCTGTAACTACTTTATTAGTTTTGATAAAACAATTGTGATAACTTAAAGCATTTAATCTTTATGAAACATAGCTTAGTTATCAAATTGTACTTAACAGGTATAATTTTTATCTGAAAGATGTCATGATTTCGTTAAATCATAATTTTATAAAAAGAAAACGGAGTCATTATTTTAGTTTTTAGAACCGATTTTATTAACCTATTCATATACTATAGTACTTCTTAATAAAAATGAATGCTAATATATTAAAAAATCTACTATTAAAATAAAGTACATAAAAGTGGCACATGGCATTAAACACTATAGACATTGTATATGAGGCTGGAATTCTTTAAATTATAGTTTTTAGATTTTAATTGAAAAGTTGAGAAAAATTCGTTAATATTTACCTCTACTGAAGAAACTTCTTCAAACTCGTGAACAAACTTTGGCACCTTTTGCATTTTCCCAGAAACAACCATCTAAATGAATAAATTCGATCTACAGTTTACTAGAATCACGTTCAAAACAATTCGCAACACTGTTTGTCTTGCTTATGTTCAAATGCGTTAATTTCAACGAACTGAGGCGATTGAACTGCGCGAACCCTTATATGTATAGCCGAATGGTGTGTTATCTTTCGTTATAAAACTTGATACTGACGCATTGTTTGTTTATCTGCGCAGCTCTTTTTGACTCTCCCTCTTCAGACGATACTCGGGTGCCTCCGAGATAATGCAAGTGTCGTTTTATTCACGATAATGCAACTTTGTCTCGTGGCGAAAGTCTGTGCATAGTGATATTAGTCTGATATAAATAATTATCTGGAGACTGATTGATTTCTGAAACTTGTAACTAGAAAAGAAAAATGTTTTATAATAACGAAATATAGTAATGTAGAATTGTTTTAATAACTTTTCATTTATATTACAAAAAAAAATATTTCTACATTTTTTTAAACAATTCAAATTATTTTAATTATGCAAACGGTTATTATGGGAATGTAGCAATTATGATAAGTACAATACGTTTTACGAAATAGAGAAGTTCTAAACATGTTTTCCTAGCAAAGGTATCTGAAAAATGATACGCAAGCATTCGAGTCAAAGAAAAACAAACACAAAATGACATGCAATGAATTAATTCCGTTAAAAAATAATTATATAAATTCATCCTGAAATTTACCTATATCCGATTAAAATTAAACCCGATTGTGGATAAGATATCGAATTGCACAAATTACAAAAAATCGCATTCATCTCTTCTTCCATCGTGTCTACAATAATCTTATCATTGCGTAATTCGCGTCACAATCTTTACATCTACACAATGTTTTTATGATAAGAGTGATTGCTAAAATGTAATCTAATGACTGGAAAAAATCCGGATATATACAAAGGTTTGAAATTGGTGTGGAAAAATTCTTCATTTATTCATGATAACGCAGTTGCTTGAAACTTTGGTGTACTTTAGATGTCGCATATTCAAACTTCGTAGTTGCTAAACAATATCATAATATCGTATGATCAACCATTCACGAAATACTCAGTGTGCAATCTGATTTTACGTAAGTATTTCGGATGCTCCAGAATTAATTAATGCTTTGCCAATAGATTTATATGATTTTAGAGTAATTAAAGATCGAATCACAGGAATCTCGTTGTAGGTGGTCTGTTTATGCCTGGTATGTCTTGACATACTTAGATGGGTAGTATTTTTCATTTATAAATGTTTTTGGTTAGAAATTTATAGAAAACGTTATATCAGATGTTATTACATTTCCCAATCTTTAGTTCTCACAAGTTTGAAATATTTTTTGATTTATGAAATATTTATTACAATCAACTTTGGTTCTAAATATTAAGTAATCTGACGTTGAAATAAAAAAACTATCTTAATCTATATTGCCTTATATATATGTATATATATAATACATAATACTTCTAGGAAAAATAAATGTAATAATCAATATCATGCCTCAGGAAAAAATATTATAGCATGAAATATAATATGATTCTAATCAAATATAATATTTTCGTACTGCTATAATTTTTTATTATAATAATAAGGTACGAAAATATTATAGTTTTACTATAATAAATTATCATAATTGTTGCGGCTCGGCCTCGATAAGTGTTTTTTATCTTTATGAGGACTTCGGTTGAAGTCGAAACGTCGGATTTGTTGATTAATAAAAAATTGTAGTTTAATTATAGTTTTTATTTAGAATGACTTGCTATAATTTTTTTCATAGGGGATATTAATTAGAAAAGTTTTTAGCGAGTTCTTAAAAAATTTACACAACTCTCTTGTATGACTTACACTTTTATGTCTTATGCATATTCAATTTATTTATAATACAAAAATAAAAAAGCAAACTTCTATCTTTACATTAGTCTTACGTTAATTATATCAGATTAGATCTCTTATGATCTTGATCATCAACCTCACAGTATCTGCATCAGTCACAGCTCTTCCCCCATTGGACCCTACCAACGCATCATCAGCCGGATATACCCTTTTAGCAGATGCGTGAAGTTCTTTGACCTTACCCTCATCCCGTATCTTTTTAATATTCGTCGTAGAGATTCCAGCCCCGGGCATAATAATAATTTTACCCTGGGCCTCTTCTACCAACTTGGTGATGAGTTCGAGACCCTCCTCGGCAGTCTTCTTCTGACCGGAGGTTAAAATTCTGGCAAAGCCGAGCTCGCGAATCTTCTTCAGGGCGGCGATCGGATCGGCCGCGACGTCAAAAGCGCGGTGGAAAGTCACAGGAATGGGCTTGGCTGCCTCGATGACTTTCTTGCAGGCCTCTTCGTCGACTTCGCCGCTGCGCGTCAGAGCGCCGAATACGAATCCGTCTACTGAGATTGCTTTGAAGCTTTTGACATCATCCACCATGGAGGCTGTTGCAAAGTCACAATTAGTCATCAGAATCAATATTCTAATTTATTTCTGAGCTTCTTACAGCACGTAGATTTTTTAAGAATAATAAATATTCTTTCCTTGACGAAAAGTATTTTAAAAGCTTACCCACTTCATCTACTTCATAAACAAAGTCTCCTCCTCGAAGTCGAATCATGACAAATACTGGAGCTGGCGACATCATTTGAACTAGCTTGGTCAATCCAAAGCTTGGAGTCAGGCCACCCTCGGACAGGGCACTGCACAGTTCCAAGCGATTTGCACCACCGGCAATCGCGCAGACGATCGACTCTAAGCAGTCTACGCATACTTCCAGCTAAAAGAGGTAGAATGTTTTTCCAAATAATAATTATTTATTGAAAATAAAAGTCAAATGAATGTGCTTTAAACATGAAATTATTTATAAATATTAATAATAGCTTATGTTTAAAATAAGTTATTTTTAGAAAGTTTATTTAAATGCTTTGAAAGTAGTATGATTTCATGCAGTAAGATGTATGTCCAAATACAAAAAGAAACAACGATAAATAAAACAATAGGAAATAAGAACCAAATATACCGCTGCACAATGTATAAAATATTTATAATGTATAAGTTATTATTTTTGAGATTTGCGTGCTCTTTTATTTGTGTTTATCTTTTCGTACGTACACATACAAAGTCATATTTAATTTCAAAATACGCGGTTTCAGCTAACTAATTCACGAGCATGCGCATGTCAGTCGTCGACTCAGCTGGTCCTCGCCGCCGGCGGCGGTGAGCGCAATACTGCTTCGCGATATATAACCTTAAATTCCCCACATTTGTTAAAAATATACAAATAATACTAATAATTTGGCGTAAATTTAACATGCGTGTAATAAATATTTGTACTCACCACATATGGGCACGATTCAGACATAATTAAACGTCCTTTAAAGAAACCTTAATCTTTAAACGTGGGAATTCAAAATACGCAGACCGCGGTAGAAGAACAAGTGGTACGTACGGCACTAGCGATTTAGAAGGAAGGTAGATCGAATGTAACCAAGAATAGGAATACAGTGTTCGGTTTAAATTTTATTCTATTAAATCTATTTACAATAGTTTATTGATTTACCTAGGAAAATATACATTATTTATATTGAAAAACAATGATTTATAATTGTAATATACTTTACTTTAATTGATATCGTAAAAAATTATTAATATAATAATTTTTCATATCTACAAAAATTTTTTTTTTTAAATTCTTAGATTAAGCACTTTCAGTTCCTCTGGAACTCCGTAATAAATTAAAGGACGAGTAAGAAATTCTTAAAATCTGAAAAATAAATAACACTGCTTAAAGTCGATTTCCAATTATTTTTGAAAACAATGTTTTAATTAAATGGTTGAGTAAAATTTAATTCTAGGTATTTTATAAATAATTTTTTTGTAAATTTTAGTCAACATTTATACTGACGTTGACATAAGTATCAAGTGACAAGACGATAAAATTAAAGCATGACATGATAATAGGCCTCCTTGTCCTACGTATAACGAAGAGAATCATCTTCCACGACTTTATGTTCAACAAAGTCCATTCCGTATTGTACACCCCAATAGCAAATTCAGTACTCTAAAAAACGAAGAATCTTTAAATTATAATTGACATTGAATACTTAAATTGTAATAAAATTCTACATTACTTTTAAAGTCACTTCATTTCCGAACCAGCAGTACATGAAGAATTCTGTTAACATGCTTATTAAGTAGCCAAAAACCATAAAAAAGTCAAAATTGCCAGGATTTTTCAAAGAAAGTTGATATATGCTAACAGTTATAACTGCTGCACTTATGCAAAATTGAACTAATATTACGAAACTAAAAGTTTTCAAAATCTCGTTTACATACCTGTAAATTGCAATTATAATTTATTTGCGCCTCTTATATATTTGTACTAAAATGTATACTTTCTCGAAAATATGATTGTGATGCTTAATATATTGATTCAGCATTCTCCTCTCCACTATCTCCAGAGTGCTGTCAGGCATTTTCGATCTGGCATCGTCGATGATTTTTGGCAATTCCCTAAATCGATAACTCAGTATCTCGAGCTGAGCACAAGCCTGCATCATGAATCCCGTAACAATAGTGTCATTAGCCACACTCACAGAGCTGCAGGTGAACAGACCCAAACCTTGATGAAGAAACGACATCCAGTAGCGCAATTGAGTTTCCAATGTGTAAGGTAGCCAGGTGTTGAACGGTAAATCTCGTTGGTCGGACTGTTGCAGAAATGGAACCGCTAGCATTGTAAAGACGTTCAGATAGACGAGTATCAAACAGATCACTGTAACGTATCTACTTTGATCGTGGAGAGTAAGAAATCTGTTTGCTGCATTTGCATGAAACGATTCGAATTTCGAATAATGAAAATTTTATTGGAACAAAATGTGCAAGAATATTAAATTCCTCTTTTCTAAAAGCTATTAATGTTTTTATTGTTAGACGTTATATCATTAAATTATATAAATATTATATGTTGTAAATATTATTAAATTTTATATTATTTATAATGTCTAACTATAAAATGAAAAAAATAAGTATAAATAAAAAATGAGGTGATGTTCATGAATTCAATGGGTTAATATGATAACATTTAAAATAAAAAATTAATTCAGAACCTGTTTATATCATTAAACTTCTGTTGAATATCGAATTCGTCTCTTGTTTTTGGAATGCAACATTCTTTAAGCAACATGTTGCCTAAAATATTCATATTCTTCTTTTGTATCAAAAAAGCAACAGCTTTGTAACATACGGCAGACGTTGTCAATAAAAGAAATAAAGTATCCGACATTTTATGAAATTTAATACAGTGTAAGATGACTTGTATAAGTTCCGAACCAACAAAAGAGTACATTATTAATAAAACAGTAAAAGAAAGAAAATTGTAAAGAAAGCTTTGCCATTTAGATAAATTTTTTGGCTTCCAAATGCCAAAATATTTTAAAACGGTAAACGGAACTGACAAATTATCCATTTTTTCAACTTTTATTTGATATCATTTTTGAAATTGGATAAGAAGGTACAATCAGTCGAAGACCAGAGAAAGAACTGAAGCGTCCTCAACTGTAAACCCCCGGAATTCAATCAATATTTCATATGGTATAATTTTGTTTTCATAAATTCAGTGCGTTTATCTGGCAATCATTCCCTCTATGTAATTTTATGTGTAAAATATCGATTTCTCGTGCACGAAGATTTTCCATACATTATTGTGAATTCTCCTAAAGTGTACGTTTGACGTAATTTCTGTTTTCCAAGAAAAATATTACGCGGTAATATTTAATCAGTAGAACTAAATTAGGGAATAAACAGTTAATTTTAAGAGAATATTTTTTCAAACGTATTAACGTATAAAATTATAAAAATAAGCACATAATTTATTTTTTAGAATTTATGTGCTTTTACCGAATTGTGCCGTAGTTATTATTAAGATATTTAAAATTCACAGTCAAGATACATATAAGAAAATGATACACTTTGCATTTTACACTTAAGGCGTAAGATGTTAAGTAATTGTAGCTTTCAACGAACAAAGGGAAAACATGCAAACGCTCTTATCCGAACTATCGAGTCTATAATTTTTCAAATAATGTGTGCACAGTTGCTTATTTTACACAGAAATACGTGCGCTGTAAACGCGTTATTAGATTTTTTAAACGGTCATGCGATACATTTTACATTGTAACAGACGTGATATACTCATTAACAAATCGATGTCTGCTCTTCTTCAATTAGAGTCCTAACAATGAAAATTATGAAATCTAATAAATTTAATTTGCAGTTTTCTTATTTAGACAGGCATTAACATCGAACTACTAGAGTTTTGGATATTCATACATGCGGGTATAGAGATGTGCAACACTTATAGCCAAGGTGTATATTTATAATGAAAAATAATGCACTTAAATTTTTCCAATTTTTTTTCTCGACTATAAGAACTTAACATAGTAATAGAGCTTTTTTTTTACAAAATAAGTGTATAAATTGCACTTGGGTTAAGATGCACTGTGATTATGGCCTTAGTATAGATAACCTTTTTCTTTACACGCACTAAAGCTAAAAAAAATAGATCTAAACCATAATTTAGATGCTCCTATGTTTCTCTCGATGAATATAAGAAAATTTCTTTAGTCAGTTTTCAGATACGTGCTTGAGTTGATAGAATAAAGAAGTTTTATTTCAATGAAACGCGGATAACTTCATCTTACAGATAAATGAAAATAAATTTACAGTGTTCCAGAGACTGATTTTGAATAATTTTATCAAACGTGTAATGAAATTTCCAATAGTCAATAAATTAACTAACCACCTGCCATGCTAATATTCTGCCAGATCGACAGGGGCAAATTCGGACAAGTCTCGTCACTAATGGACAATACGAAAATATCATTGGCACTCACTCGAAACAAGTATATACAATAATATAAGACACCTACTGATCAACTTTCGCATCAAACATAATAGTTTATCATCAAATGAGAAAACGAGCAAAAAGTATTTCACGATAGATGGCTTTTCAGTATTCAAACAAGTAGTAGCCGCATGTCAATAGATGAATATTAAGTAAATAAGTTAATAAGTATCTTTTTCTTTATTACAAATTTATTGATAAATATATTGGAGAAAAAAATATTACTTGATTTTTTATACGTATAGTAATAAAAATACTACTGTCATGTTCAAATCGTAGTGAAAAAAATTTGAACAAATATGTAGTTTGAGGCGTTACCGGTCTTTAATAGAAGAAGAGCAGAAAAATGCTGTTTTAATTTTTTGTTCATGTGGACTGAAATATCAAGGGATGTGAGAATAATGAATTTAAAAAATTCTCATGCATCTGATTGTAAGTGACAAATAAATTTTTGGCCAGGTACTTTGAACTCTAGTCTAATTTGTCTAATCTTTACTTACTAATTGCCTAATCTTTAATTTCGTACAAAAAAGAATTTCAACTTTTGAATAATACTACAAAATTATCCCTGGTAGCAAGTTTCCGATATTTTTCTAGCTAGAAATCTAGATTCCAGATAGATCCGCTAGCTAGAATCGATCTAGAACTGTAAGTAAGAATTCTAGTTTAAATATCGATAGA
>JAWWEM010040063.1:0-13885 GCA_035582935.1 Ormyrus thymus
TAGATGGCAAAAAGATATCGTCAAGATGCTCTAGTTTGGGAAGTAAAATACTTTGCGTATTATAGATAAAAATTTAGTGTTTTTCGTTTGATTTTGAAAATAAAAGAATGATGCAAAAACAAAAGCATTTCGCGGGAAATGCTTCGCATTTTGAACATTTGGATATCATGGCGAATCTTAAAACTGTTACTACTCTTTGCGATAATCTGAAAAAAGAATGGACAAAACAAAATTTATCAAAATGCGGTGATTTATTGGCCCAACTCAAGGTAAAACAATTAATCGCAATAATTTCACAACCTTTTCTTCACTAATTTATTGATCTAAAATTAACCTTATATCAAGTTTACAAATAATCTTTTATTTAAAATAAAAAAGTCTTATTAACCTTTGAAAATATTTTATATTATTTTGTGTTTATGTTTAGATTGCCTTAACAAATTTATCATTTTTACCAACATCTGGTACAACAGCTTCACAGAAGAAGTTAATAATTGCAAGTACGTTCAAATTAGTAAAATAAAGTTGAATTACTTTATATAACGTAATTAATTGCGTTAATTGAAAATTTTTAGGAGATTTTCTTGAAATAGGAGCACAATATAGCGTAGCTATGAAAGACATTCCTTCATTTGAGCGATACATGTCACAGCTCAAATGCTATTACTTTGATTACAAAAGTCTTTCAGAATCTCAATTTAAATATCAACTATTAGGACTGAATCTCCTTTTTCTGTTGTCTCAAAATAGAGTTGCTGAGTTTCATACTGAACTAGAACTTCTTCCTTCAAATCAGATTCAAACTAATATTTATATCAGACATGCTTTAAGTTTAGAGCAGTGCTTAATGGAAGGATCTTACAATAAGATTTTCCAAGCCAAGGGAAATGCACCAGCAGCATCTTATAACTTTTTTATTGATATTTTGTTGAATACTGTTAGAGATGAAATTTCGACATGTATGGAAAGTGCATATGACAAACTTTCACTTAAAGATGCCTCGAGAATGTTAAATTTAAATTCAGAGAAAAAAACACTTGCCTTTGCTAAGAGAAAGAACTGGAATCTTTGTAAAGATGGATGCTTTTACTTCAATGCTCCTTGTGAACCTAAAAAAGAGAAAGATGATCCAGTTCCAAGTTCAGATCTTGTTACTCTTGCAATAGATTATGCTAGAGAACTTGAAATGATTGTTTAAATATGTTATTAAAATAATAATTCCAATTATTATTAATTAAAAGATCACTTGATTTTGTATAAATAAAAAATGAATTAAGGTAAAATATTATAATTTTTATTATGTCATTGATAATAAAAATTGCATGTCAAGTCTTGTTATAGTTTTCATTGCTTCAAATATAACTCATTTTTTATATGATTACTTAAAAATTAATAGACTGTAAAAAATAAGTTAATTTTATAATTCGAATACTTTAATTAAAAATTATAAACTTATACGGTATTTGATCGTTTGTCTGATGTAGAGTTTTAAAAAATGTATGAATAAACGAGGTTAGTTTAAAGGGATGCTCAAGTAAGCAGTTAGCAGGTCGTCTGCTGTTGTACAGCCGGCAGATTTGCAGTTAGGTCGTCTGCTCAGGTAAGGGAACAATTTACAGGAGGCAAAAATATCTTTTGGGAAAGGAATATAATTAGTGCTGGGAAAGTGCCAATATCATAATATAAATGTTCGCATACAATTGAAAAAATATAACGAATATGAAATGAAAGCTAAAAAAATTAAATTCAAAGAAAAGACATGATGATTTATTGAAAAAAAAATTTTCCATTCATTACAGTTAAAAATTGTTTGAAAACTGAATATTTCTTTAATTTAAAAAATTTATTTGTTTTACAAATAATTTTGCTTTTCAATTGTTACGAGAAAAAGTATTTAACCTTTAGAGGACCGGCATTTGGGATTTTTGAATCTCCATTCAAAATGGGGTAATATGGTATCTCAAATCGTAATTTAAGTATGCAAGGGGTCGATCCCAGGTCGCACCACTATAGTGGTTTTCCGGTCCTCTAAAGATTAAGGGAGACTTATTACAAAGCCATAAAATTAAATATGCCAGCTTTGTGCTAATTCGAGAATTAGAAATAGTAGTTGTGGTAAAATACCAATGAACATAAAATTTTCAATTATTCACAATAAATTTTTCATTGGGGATTAAGCATTATTTTAAAATCGCTTAATGAGTCTTTAATGTTTATTACGGTAAAGATGCAAAGACTCTCATCAGACATAGAATAAATTACCAGATGTCCCTTCGATGAATTACCGCAAAATCTCCAATTGCCGTTTTCCCCAAAATGTTGAGGTTTATGAGTAAAGAATTTTTCATCAACAATAAAATAATATAAACACAAAATATATTTATAACAAAATAATGAAAACATGGTAGGAAGAACATTATGATTTCGATGTAATATTTTTTTTTAAATTATATTTAATGTAAATAACTTAAATATTTAGACTAATTTCTTCAATATTGATTTAGTTTTTTGTTTTAAATAGACCATATTTTATTGATGGATATCTATAAATATTTGCTTTCAATATTTTAGTTATACTTTATTTCATCTTTCATTTTGCGAAATTATTTAAGGCTTTTTAATTGATAAAACTGAGGAAAAATACGAAATTAAAAATATAAAAGTGTTATGTATAAATAAAATTTTATAATATTTATATTAAAGTTGGTTTTTTTATGGCTTTTTCTGCTAGCTAAAAACCAAATGTGTCACAACATTTTATTATGTATGATTACTTATATATAATCATTTCAAACTCTTACAAGTGTTTTGTATATTTTATTTTTTTACAAAATAAAATATATTTTTTAAACGTTTTTTTTGAAAAAACAACAAAAAAAATTGAAAAATTTAAATATGTATTATTTATAAAAATTAAAATTTAGTACAAAGGGAAAACTATATATTCCAAATGAATTTTTCGCAAGTCGATTCTGTTTAAAAAGATTTCCTTTTAAATAATTTTGCCGTATGATATATCTTATATGAATTTGATATTAATTAATATCATTAAATTAATAGTTAGTTATTTTACAATTTTAAGTCAAAAAATTTAGATAATAAGTTACGCCTTAAAAATGTTCAACAGCCTGTCTATCGGTGATACACCCTTATAAAATTGTATTTGCATGTTTTTAATCTATCTGGAATCTCTTATTTCGAAAAGACTTAAAAACTAAAGACGTTACCGCGGCTACAGATGTCTCTTAACAACCAATGATGGAGCTCATCATAAACTCTGCATTGTCCCCCTCCCTCCGGCCCGCGGCTAGTCCCTTGCGTGCTGTGCACTAAAACTGAGCATAAACACTTGACCAATAGTAGCCCAGGCGTATGCATTGAGCAAGTAGTGGGAGCAAGTACATTGGAAGGAGAAAAGTTGTAGTTGCAATTAGTTCAGTCTGTACTCTGTGGTCCTCACACTCCTCAGTCGTCAGCTAGATCTCTTAGCAGAACGATAGTCAGTGTGATCTGTGAGCTCGTGTATACGAACAGTGCATCGTATCATCAGTGTGAACATATAAGAGAAGCAGTGGACTAGCAGACGTAAACTCCAGTGGACCGTGTTCGCTTTGCGTACCTGTTGGTTCTTCGCACGCGTACTATCAGCGGTCTACGCCGCAAGCAACAGTGCTCCACCGCGAAAGCAGTAAAGAAAAATTCGAAAGGCAAGTGAGTGAGCGCCGCGGGAGTCGTCACGCGCACACACACACGCACCGCTCTGCTATCTAGTGTATGTGCTCGCTCTGATACGAAGTAGAAAAAGAGAGAGAGACGGGACTGTTGTAGTGTTGTTCTCTTCTGCTGCTGCCCGCGGAGAAGAGATTTCACTACGTCGTCCCCCCCCAGAAAGTTCAGTGTTTTGTTCCGCGGAAGTCAGTGCAAGCTAGAGTCGTGCCTTAGAACTGCATTTTCAGTCAAGAAAATTCTTCGCGAAGAGGTTAGCGCCCCAGTGAAGAAAGAGTCCAGGCTTTACTGAACAGTAGAAGCTGTTTGGTAAAGCAATGCACCTGGCTTACCTCACAACACTGATCGTGGACTTAGTGGTTAAGAGTACTTTGGATATTAAACAAGCAGTACAGTGGTGTAGCTGAGTTGCCTTGAGACACGGGTGAAGCCTTTGTTTTGTGCCAAAAAGTAGGTAAAACATAAAGATGGCTTACCGTATTACTTTGGAGTGTGGTGACTCTTCCAAAGTTCGTGCCAAGAAAACACCTGAAGGATACACACATAATTGGGAAGTTTTTGTCAGAGGAATAGATAATGCTCCCATACATCACTACATTGAAAAAGGTAAGCTACAATTTTTATTAACATTTCTTGTCACATAAGTAAGATATTTATTTTTATTTATTGAAAACCAATAGAAACCGTCGTAGCACTAGGTCATAGAATAAAATCCTACAAGGTTTTGCATAATTTTAATTTTAATTATACATTGCCTGATATAATACTTAAAATGATTTAAAGAATAACTTTTTAATATTAAAACTTAAAACTAAAGTTCAACATTTGTATATATTTCCATAAGTAACAATGTTTAAATTCATCTTAGTGATAACAAATTATAAATTTAATATTTTAGTTCACAACTTCAATTTTCAGATTTACGACAACTCAAAATTTGAACTTAATCCAATTTTTGAGTTTTGTTTTTATAATTTGTTTACTAGTTAATAACGCTTTAAGTTTATTTGGCTACTAGTTTACTATTCTTGTTACTGACAGTTTTTTAATTTTTGGTATGAGAATGCTCTTGTTTCAGTATAAGATTTTCTTTGGTTGCATATTATTCTTAATTTGTTGTAATGGTACAATATTGCTTTTAATGCAAAAGATTGTTTCAGGTTTAATGGGTAATTATTATTATTATCATTAATTATTACCAGAATAAGTATTACAATTATATAATTAAAGAAATATACCTGCAGAGATCAGACTTTCTGTTCACAGGCCTGACACATTTATATATACATTAGATACTAACTTAAAATTAAAATTAAAATATAGTGTATTAATAATAAATTTTTAGAAATAAATCTTAAAAGTTTCAATCTTAATCTTATTAATTAAATTACTTTTACATAATAAACCATTTATTTCATTTTTTCAGTCAATAGTTGTGAAAAGTAACAATTTGATTTTGTTTTTGTTTTTGTTTCAGTGGTATTCAATCTCCATGAGACATTCGCTAAACCTAAGCGAGTTATAAAGGAACCACCTTACATCCTCAAAGAATGTGGATATGCAGGATTTGAAATGCTTATTCACATTTATTTAAAAAATAAGAATGAACCAAAAAGATTTGAAATTATGTACAATCTAGATTTGAAAACAAATGATTCGATTAGTCATATGACACTTCACCATGAAGTTCTTATTAATCCTTCCGATGAATTTAGAAAAAAGTTACTAAAGGGTGGTGCTGTAAGTATTGATTGTTTATAATGACAATCTATTTCAAAGAATGTATGTATTATTTACTAAAAATTGTATAAATATTTCAGACGCCGATATCCAACATTGACACAGCATCTGGTAAAAATGATGTTAAAGCTCTGCCTATGGTAGGAAAACCCAAGCTTAGTGGTAGTGAAATTAAAAAGCATAAAGTGCCAGAGCCAAAAGTTTCATCTCAATTTAGCGAATTATTTGGAACACCTATCAAGACTGCGAAACCTTCTTCAGTAGATATCAAGAAATCATCTGAAAAATCCTCCAGTGTAAAGTCTCATCCAACAGTATCAGATAAGTCTGATAAATCTGACAAAAGTACAAAAAATAAACATAGTCCTCATAATTACATTAAAAAAGAAAAATCATCAGAAGAAAAAAAAGAGAAAAAAGATAAGGAGAAAGATCCAAGTAAAGATAAGGATAAAAATAAAGAGAAATCAAAAAGGCCCTCTAGCCCCAGTAACAAGGTAAGATTTGTGAAGAATTATTATATTTTATATTTAGTTAAAAGTTCACTTAACTTGTTCTTAAATATGTCTATTTTTTAGAAGCTAAATTAGATTTCTATCATTGAATTTCTTTCATTCATTTAACTTATTCTTGCTGATAGATTTTAATAATTTCTAAAATATGTGCATTTCTTAGAAGCAAAATTATATTTCTATCATTGAAATCTTTTGTAATAACTAATTAAATTTAAATATTTTTTTAGTCAAGTCATCAAAGTTCAGAAAATAAAAGAACATCATCACCTGCAACAATAAAAAAGCCTACAACACCACCAATTCCAAAGAGATCTTCATCGCCTTCATCAAAATCAAAAGAAACAGAAGTAAAGAAGGAATCATCAAAAGACAAAGAAAAGTCGAAAGATAATTCCCAAAGTACTTCTGAAAGTAAAAGTGAAAAGGACAAAAGTGAACGTAAAAAGGAAAAGAAGAAACATAAGGAAGATCGTGATAGGAAAGACAAGCATAAAGAAAAAGATAAGGAAAAAAACAAAGATAAAGAAAATACTAAACTTTTGGAGAAAAAAATTGAAAAATCCGAGAAGCCGAATAAGGACAAACTGCAAGAGCCAAAAGCTTCAAAAGAAGATAGAAAATCTCCAAAACCTACGAAAGAACCAACAAAGAATAAAGATGAAAAGTCTTCAAAATCAGAAAAATCTGAAAAAAGTGAAAAGTCTGAAAAGCGGGACTCCAAGAACGAAAAATCGGACAAATCAAAACATAAGCACAAAAAACGAGACAAAAAAGACAAAAGAGATGGAAGCAAAGAAAGAGACAAAAAAGACAGACGGGAGAAATCAAGAAGTTCAACTGAGAAACAAACTGAAGTTACAAATCAAACTGTAACTATTCCTGCAGTAGCAACTCGGGTAATAGAAACGACTGAAAGGGAAAGCAGTGATTCCACAGCATCCGGAGATGATGTCCCTGCAACGGACAGAATAGTTACACCAGTGAAACAAGAAATTCCATCTCGTCCTCCATCTACTGAAATACCTAGAATACTATCTCCTCCACCACCAGTGAGCGAAATAAAGAAAGAAAAAAGCGATAAGAAACGAGATCGTTCAAAGAGCACCAGAGAAGACAAAGAAAGTAAAAAGAAAAAACGCAAGAGTGAAAGTAAAGGTATTTATATTTACAATTTTTACAGTTCATATTTATTTCTAAAATATTTATTATAAGGGTCAACAATAATTTTCACAAAAAATTGCAAATAATTCTATAATTAGCAGTTAAGAAATGCATTTAAATATATTTTTACAATAGTTTACATCTGCCAACAAAAATACAAATAAATTATAGGTATAAAAGTAAAAAGCTTAGATAACTGTCTGACCAAATCAAGATATTTCTACTTGATGTTTCTAAATTATATCTTATAGCTATTTATTATTATATCATTTTCAAGTAAAGTTCATTAAATGTACTGTAAATTAATGTTAAAAATTTTAATCACTTCGATTTGCTTAATTCAATCTAGATACATGTGTATACTTTATTATAAAAAATGTATTATTTTCTAACTATCAAACCCGAATTTCAGGAGATGATGAAGTGCCTAGTAAAAAAATAAAGGAGAGGGGCCATTCAACTTCACCACTAGCAGAGCCAGTTTCATCTAGCCAATCTCCAATAGCAACGAACTCGGTAGGCTCAGTGCACATAACGAAAACGAAGGATGAGCCGATGGAAACAAGTGAACCAGCGACTGGTGACAGTGAGCAAGTTGCGCCTGATTCAACGAATACGTCGTTGGTTGTTGAAGCAGACGAACCAATGATCTTCTCTGAAGAGTATGTTTCACAACTGAAGGATCTTCAACAGAAAATTATGACTATGGAGGATAATCACGAGTTACAAAGAGTTGTGCAAGTTATTGCTGAAACTGGTCAATATGAGATCACCAAGAAAACCTTTGACTTTGATTTATGTACTCTCGACAAACGGACAGTCCAGAGGTTACAGCAATTTTTTGCATCTTGACCATCCATAGATTAAGTGCGTTATTCGAGCAAAATAAATGTAATTACGATTATAATTACACTTAAGAAATGATTTATCAGGTAGTACGTGCATATTTATAATTATTAGTATTAAGATAAAATTAACGTTAAATTAAAAACGTTTTGCTGCTCCTGATTCGACTAATGACTAGTTATTACTATTAATATAAATTATTGAAAATATTTTTAAGATTAGAAAACAAAATTAAATTTAATAAACATTTCTTTGTTTAACAAAATTTTTGAATTTATTGAACTTAAATGATTTTTAATATATATATATATATATATATATATACTCAATATATATGCACGTACATATTTTTAAATCCTTTCTTGAAAATTTAATTTACTCACTAGAATTAAGTTGTATATAAATTTTAAAAATAATCAAGCCATTTAAGTTTTCTACTTGTGAGACTTGACATTTGCATGCATTTGATAAAAAAAATTATGTATAAATTGTATTTGAACAATACGTGATTTTTAGTATTTATTAAATAATTGCCAGAAAACAGCTACTTATCTTATTACTGTAAGTAGATTTTATTTATTATTTGTTTAATAATATACAAGCAATAAAGATGTGAAATATACCTTATTCAAAATTGTATAATAAGGGCAAAATTCTCAGGACTCGTATTTACAATTTTATCAGTAAGAAATGTAATAAATAAAAAGTATGCATAACATTATAAACTTTAATATTTATTAAAAGCAAAGTAAGAATTATAAATAAAAAATCTTGCAGTATTTTTATAACTTTAATAGTAAAATGACGTAGAATCATACAAAATAGAAATTTGTATTTGAAAACGAATACATAATTAAAGTTTCACGTAATTTTACATACAATTTATTCATAATTTTGTATCGAAATAATTCGTCAAAATTAAGCTGTTAAAAGACGAGTTATAAAATTCGTAATATACATTTTTTCTTTCGCCGTATAAAAAATACGATCTAATTTGCTTTTGTTTAATCTTATTTATTTGTATATTGCGTATTTTGATTTGTTTTTTAATAAATGAAATAAAAAGAGTTATATTTAATGGCAGTTATTATGTAATTTATTTAAAAGCTACAAAATGCTATATTTAATTTACATTAGTATTACTATTAGGTTATTATAAATATTAAATTGTATAATACAAATCAAATTTATTTAAAAAAACTCTTTTTAATTTTAATACATATAATGTGTCTTAAATTTGACTGGCTAGTTCTTTTAATTAATAAATTTAAATACATTCATTTGTATAACATTAATTTTTTAAGAATTTTATATACATGGTTAAATAATTTCTTATTGATCAAATGGAGTATTTTTACTGATTTTTTTACAAATAATTTCTTAGAATATTTTTTTATTATCAGATATTTTTCAATATTAATTTACACAAAACAAAAATTTAAGTATTATAAAATTTAACTTTTCGTTATATTTTAATCGGTGTTTATTCAAAGTATTGTAAGTAAAGCTAAGTGCATTTACAAAAAAAGCTGCCTTAAAAATTCAAAATACATTATGAGCATTAAAATTAAAAAATAGAAACAGAAGAAAACAGAATTTTTTCAGTTGTATAAACATACGACAGCTAATGTTAACAAGGTACTTAGCACAAAGAGGGTTGCGAATACAAAAATAGTCAACGTCTATCATGCATAATAAATAAAATGTTTTTCTATTTACGACAAAAGCTTCTGAATTTTCTTTATTTTTCGTAATATATTGCAATTAATTATATCGATAAGTAATTCTTGTTGAATCGTTTAATTTACTACTGACCAATAAAGCAGCGGTTGACAATTTATACTTAAAAATTAAAAATGGTGCAGCTGCTATTGGTGGGAAGTTCCATGCAATAGAAATGCACAAATGAAATATTCTCTGTACATATTTATATCAGCATCTCAAAGCGTGAAATAGACTTTAGAAGTACGTAATTAATTAATAAAGGACAAATGGCTATCTACGACTGAGGAAATCATGGTAGTGTTAGCAACGAATTTCTCTTAAAAAACAGTTTTATCTATCTTCATAAGTAGAACTATAGGTAGAAAAAGCGTAGTTACAATAAAAGAACGAGTTTACGTCATTTAGGCATAAATACTTTTTAAATTGCTATAAAACAGTGATTGATTGATAAAATCAAACGTAATCTCGAAATGAAACGCAAAAAATCTTCGTTCAAATCATGAATGAAATCATTAATTAAAAAATTAGTCAATTAAATCAAGTTTGCGTAATGACGCACATTGTACAGCGATTTTTTGTAAATCTTATAGATTAAGTTAGAAAAAGGAATATGAATTACTCAAATACTATATTCGAGGAAAAATTCGTATATAAATTATAAATGACTGAATAAATCTTCAAGGGCAAATCAGAAAATATATAAATCTATCAATAAAAAGGTATTAAATCACTGAGCACATCAAACATACCTGCTTGAAGATTCAAGATATTTGTTTACCTCCTACTGTATATAAATAACGAGGTATGAAATTAAAATTAACTAGTGTCATTTATAATTTGTATATAAATATAAATAATTTTTCCAAATACTGACTGCAATTATACGATCAAACTATGACCTTTTTTTGTATAAGATAAATTTTGTGTTATGCTACTTAGCAATATATGCAAGCAAATTTCTGACATACTTTTTATAATTGGGCATTGAGCAAATGAAACATATGTAGTGAAATAAGAAAACACGCATTGTGCCAAAAGAAACGTAAAAGCATTAAAGCCTATGCCGAAATTTTTTAAAATTTCATAGCCAAGAATTTATATAATTATTTAATCGCAATTGCTAACATATTTATAATATAATATTTAGATACGTATGAATACGAATCAATATGTATTTTTTGCGTGATGTTAATACGCGTTACTGGAAGAGCTTTGAATGGTCTCCTACACTAGAATTCAATAATAGTATACCTACAAGTGCGTTATTTTTTTATTTATTAAAAATAAAAAAATCAAATGAATGAATAGTGTACAATTTTAGAATGCCTCATAACGCTTAAATACAAAAGAATTAAAATTTTTCACATCACTCAATTTGATAAAAAAATTTATATTATTATGATAATAAAATATAACAAAAGAGTTATTATTTAAAATAATGCAAAATTTTTTGATAAAATTGGATTATTTTAAAGTTAAATTAACGTTTCATTTGCGAACTTTTGTATTTTTGCAAATGCTTTGTAATTTATTACAAAACTGCCTAAAAATGCTGCTGTATTTGTAATCTTCGAGTTTAAAGATTTGCAGCAGAGTCTTTAAAATTACAAACGAACTCTGTACATCGTTCGAAAAAAATATCTCCAAAGAATTGCTTATTGTTTCATTAAAAAAGAATAAAAAAAAACTAAATACGACACTTTTCTCTTCGCCTTCATTTATAATATACATATAGATATATTTTAGTGTAAATATGCCCAATATTAGACGTGTTTGCGTGCATAAACATACGATGAGAAAGAAATATTTTAAAAGTCACATTTTTAAAGAAAAGATTAGAAATTTTGTACAAAAATCATGACAGCTACACTAAATTGATCTATGGTACTTTTATAATTGCTATAAATTAGAAATGGATTTGAAATTGTCTCTAAATTTCAAATTTATTGCTATTTAATTATATATATGTAGTAGTCAATGTTTTGCGACTTTCGTCCAAAATCGTATAGTACTTAATATGTGTACCAAAAATCATTATATAAAAAAAAAAATAAGATTTATAAATAAATACTTTTCTCTCGTTGCACAGATGCACAATTGTTCATCGCGTGCTTGTCCGTAATCATAATGAAAATAAATACTGCGTACATTGTATATATACGTTCACTGTAAAACCGCCTTATGTACACATGTTACCTGCATTGAAATGCACAAAATAAACAAGCGAAAGTGGCGTATATATACAAATGTGCTTTTCACTTTTAACATATACTCGTGTTTGTTGTTATAATTAACGTTGATAATGTGTCGCGTCTTGACTAATCAATAATTTATTTCTGTTATGTTGCGTATTGCCTGCTACAAAACTTTTTAAAATGAAAGAACAAAAATGTTCACCACTGACTCCGTGTATATCTGTAGTGACATAAGTTTTATTTTGACTGATCCCGGTATGATTTGTACATGAAAAAATCGTTTTTCTCGCTCTTTCATTATATTAAGGAAATGTGGTATAAATAATTGATTGATTGATTATATTATATATGATTTATATAGATTTAAAGGTAATATTTACAATTATTTCAAATCCGTCTTCGCGAGAGACGATACTTTTAAACCTGTAGACCTATTGTTCGATTATCTTTTTACGAAAAGGCTTTCGGCATTTTTTCTATAATATAGGAAGTGTACTTTTTTGTCTAGTGACTGAAAGACGCAATGGAATTTATAAAGTTAAACTATATAAGATCTATTTATATTAAGTAATTAAGTAAACGTGAATAAAAATTTAAATCATCAAATCCAATTATTGTATTTATTTAATTATTTCCTTTATTGCCTTAATTAAAAGTTTATGATTTAGGATAAAAAAAATTCTCAAAATTTTCAAAAATACGAATTAATACATAAGTGGAGGACCTGTTTAGGTCTTCGTATTAAAAGAATTACGTACATATTATACTATAGTATCAAAAATTTTAAATAAAATTGAATTTTAATCATTTCTAATAATTATTATTCTAAAAAATATAATTTAGTTTTACATTTTGATTGTTATTGAAGTAAAATAAGAAACTTAATAATATTCAAATTTATTATGCTAATATAATAACGTAATAGCCGATAATATAATACAGTGTCTTATTTTTACGACAAATGTTTGGTAAATCTTTTATTTATTTATGTAATGTAATATGTGATTTTTTCTTATTTGTATTAAGAAAATTGTATTTACTAAAAGGCATATGGCATTAATTCCACACACGTGATCAAAACACATTTAACATTAAACTTGTCTGATGACTTAATTACATTGTATCTCAAAGAGTTTTAGTTCAAACAAATGAAGAAAGATAATATAATATTAATTACAATAGCATGAAATATTTTAATTTATTTTTTAAAAATAATAATTCATTTTCTAAAATTACCGCGATCTGTGGTATTTTCCTTGCATTGTATATTTTACATTTACAATAATTATATTGATTAAATAAACTTTGCTCTATTCAATTTCGCCGTATCATTCTTTGCGAAAGAAATTTTTTTTAACATGAGAGTTTTAACTTAATAGTTTATTATCCGATGATTTATTGCTAAATTAAAAAAGTTATTATCTTTTTTGATTCAATTTTATATATTGAAACGCACTATACAGTGATGCGAGCAGTGATGAAAATAAAGTTGAGCTAAAAAATATATTTCAAAAAAATATTTGTGTTTTTCTTATAATACTCAATTTTTACAATTATTAAATACTAGAAAAATCTAGCGCTATAAATAATTTTTATTGATCAAAAAAGATTAAATAGCGTGAAAATAACGCGCTTTCAATACTCGGATTACATTCCAACGCTGTAAAATTACGTAAAATTTTACGTAAAAGTATATGCGAATACCTATATATAGCTTCAATGAGGTCTCAATTTACCTATCTACATAATCCACTACATAATACAAAAATGCGATAAAATTACAATTATAGAAATGTTCTATCGTGCGACTGTCCCACACATGTATAAAGCTTGAACCATAGAACGAATTTAAATTCACACATAATAGCCGCAAGCATTACATGGACGCGCCGCAGTCCTATACACTGTTAGAAATAAATGGAAAAAACTTCCATCGTTCGTGACGTGTCTTGTGGACTGTTTAGTCTATGTTAACGC
>JAWWEM010040083.1:0-11804 GCA_035582935.1 Ormyrus thymus
AGAGTAGCAAGTTTTCATTTGATCGTATTTTAAATCCAGCGTGGATTAAATATTAATAATCTTTTCTCTCTGTGTATTTATTAGTAATTTAACGAAGCGTTGATGACGAATTATTTATTACTTAGTTAGAATTAATGCGCACTCGACGATCTAATTAGAAGCATAGAAATTCGGCAGATTATTTTTTACCTTGTCTCTTATTTCTGGTTTGAATGATTTTATTACTGGTTGATGCCTGGAAATATTTTATCTTCTTTGGCTCTACAAATTTTTTATATTGAATTTTCTTTATAGCGCAATAAAAGAGCAATAAAGTGTATCTATAAAAATAAATAATAGCGATAATGAGAACGATGAAATAACCGACTTATTAAAAATCGTAAAAAAATATATTATCTTTTTATTGCGGATCGTTACAAGATTACTTTTTTTAATTTAAAACTGCGGTGACGTCAGAAATTGCAGTATCGTTGGGTTGAATTAGCTGCTTTCTCCACGATTACTCTCACAACTGTACTAAATTGAAAGTGACGTTTTCTTATATTTTTAATCCAGGAAATACATTTCGTTTGCTGTAGTTATCTACACAAAACAGTCTATTTTTTTTTTTAAATCTTATCTTTATTTGCAAGTAAAATTTGCTCATCAAAATCACTCGAATTAATATAAAAATTTAATACAACCTTCAGTTTTCATGTCGAAAATCTGATCAGAGAGAAGTATTTACTATTTAGCTGTCAATCGACAAGTTCAAACTTGCTCGGATAAAGAATTACCTCGCAGTAATAACGAAATCCGCAGCGATCCATCTTGTAAACGACGGCACTGTCATTTGTTTATCCTTCATCCTGCCTTCCCACCCCCTTCCCCTTCTGATTCGAACCCTCCCCGCAGCCGGCGCCATTTTTTATCGGTCAGCCCATCTCTTTTTTTCGTACTCCATTATCAAATATTATTTCAGCTCGGTAAACATGTAGAATTTTCCGCATGCGAAAAGGAAAAGCCATGCATCAGGGATTACATCGCTAAACCAATATTCGAATTATGGTTAATCAAACAGAAGTATCGATAAGAGGAGAAAAATGGTTTTAATTACTATCGAACAATGGCCGTAATATATTGCGCTCATTAATTCTTTAAGCTACGATTTTATTCAACCCCTATTTCACCGCGATACCAGAACGTTCAAAAGACGTACGTTACGTATCTCCGTTTAAATTGAAAATTATATTTTGTAAAGACCATTTCCTGAAAATTCGCGAAACTGAGCTAATTGAAGGAGAACTCGACTGAAGCACTGTGCGGCATTGAACGAGCGGGCGAAGATGCCCACGGGGGGAAGGAGAAGAGGAGTGCATCGACGCTCGGGAGTCGGCGGAAAAAAGAGAGCATACGAACGATGTAAGCCAATTAAATCGGACGGCGGAGTGGCCGTAAATCCTCCGGCGAAAGCTCGTGGGCCTGGCTCCGTCGTCGGCGGCGGCGTCGAAAGGCACCTAAGCTCGTTAATCATCGAATCGCCCGGCAGAAGCTTACAACAGGGGCGCGACGAGGGTTCGGCGCGGAAGAAAGGAGGGGCAGGCCAGAACTGAAAGGCTGTCGATCCCCCTTGATCTGTCCGCGCTCACCTCAGCCAACCGCCCTCCCGCCCTCCGTCTGACCCTCTCCGCAGGCCTCCTTAGGAGCTTCGCTTCGTATATTTTTCGCCGCGGCGCTCCTCCACGTCGGAATTTTCAATCTTGGATGAACGATGAGCGCGTGAGGCTCGTTGTTCGGGGAAATTAATGCTGCCGTCGTGCGATTATTCAATCTTTGATAGAGGATTTTTAAATCTAAATTTAATTTTAAGTGTGAATTGTATAGGAGAGGATAGTAGAATAATAGAAGGAATATAAAATAAACATGTACGTAATTACATCCAAATAGATATAAGCAAAATGATTTACAATAGATTATTTGCCGTGTGTAGGATTGAGCAAGTCTAAATTTAGATAGATAGATAAGCATGTAATATATATCCTCGTGTTTACAATTTGTTACTGAATAATTAATTTTTTCAAACTGACTAAAATTAATCCGGATAATCAAATAGTTATAATAAAACGATTTGCTTGTCAAATTTCGATCTAGCATAAAAAAAAGGCAGAATTTCAGACATTTTAAATCGAAAAAATTTAAAGTGAATTTAACTTTTTATTTTTAACTCTATCATTGTAAATATGTACAGTAAGGTGCGTTTTACATGAGATCTTTCAGTTTGGCCGACGTTTGGATGTGTTTCACGTTACAAGAAATATTTATAAAAATTTTTTAAAATGTTTTCGATATAATTTTTCTCAGCTTTTCCACGGTGATATTATTTTTCTAAAGTTTTCATATTTTTACTGAAGAAAAACATAAAACACCCTATATTTTTGTAAAAGCTATATCAACGTAAAACCTTTCGATCTAGATTATAAAAAAAAAATATAAAAATACGCACTTCGCGATACGACACTTTTTACGTTCTTTTTTAGCGATAATATCAAAAAATTTTAATAAACTAATGTCGTGATGTGATGTATACTTTGTATTATTATTTTACTACTAACATAAGTACAGGAATAAAATAAAATGAGTTTATTTAACAACTTCTTTTTTTATTGCGGAATTAATTTTGGCTGAGGAGAAAATGAAATTCGCATAATTATTTATCTTGCAATAAACGTAAATTATTATAATTGCAGACATCAGTAATTATTTAATTCAATAGACTATAAAATACAAAAATTAATTATTTTAAAAAAGTCAGCAGTAAATGTCGAGAAGAGAAGAAAGAACAATAATATTTATTATAAATAATAATAATAATAATATCGAGAAGACAACTAAGAATCTACATGGATTTATACTTAAAACGAATAATAGTTAGACGTCCATGAACAAAGTACAAAAATCTTAAGGTTCAGGCAAACACACACTTCAGAAGCAATTCTGCAACATGACTTTTTTCGGACCCCTCTGCTTTCGGGTGACGCCAGTTTCATTTTTTATCATGTGTTTTTGACCCCGCGCACACTTCTTATATACGTCTCCCTTCGAGGTTCCGCGATAAGAACGACAAAGAGAGAGTAAGATGGAGCAGAAGCCTTGTATAGATGGATCCCCCAGTAGACCCTTCACACAAAACCTCACTCCTTGGGCTTTCACTCGCCTCGTCTCTGCGGCTACATTTTTTATCGAGGCATCAGTAAGGAGAAGAAGATTGAGGGGGCAAAACACGTATACGCAACTTCGAGGGTCGGGCTTTTATTCATTAGCTTTGGTGGTGAGCAGCGGTGGACCTGTTGGATGTTATGTATTTTGAAATGGGGGCAACAGAGACGGGAGGGGGGGGGGCGAGTTTTCATTAGACCCAAGAGTATTCGATGCCTTTTTTTTTTTCAAGAAATCGAAGCCTCCAAAAAACGGCTTCTTTCAATGTGGCACATATTTGCATCGCTGTTAGCCAATGAAAGTATCGATTTTTAAAGTTCGAAATAAAGCTATGCAATACTACAATGATGTTAAATAACAGTCAAAACTGATAGTCAAATCAAAATTAACAAATAAATAACCCCAAAAACCAACCCGACAGGGGGTGAAGTATAAGTAAATTTTTTTTTCCAGAACACAAATGGAAGCAATGGAATTACTTCCATCGCACAATTACACTGAGAGGAACTCTAACCTGATTTTTCGGCACTCGTGGTATAAAATAAAGTTCGATACTAGTGTTTATGTTGATTATTTACCTCGCGCAACTTTTCTTTCTCGCTTCGCTCGGGCACAGAGTAAATAATTAGTTTCTACCGTTGTCACCGTTATCATCGCGTCCTCAAAATTTTTTGATAAACAATTGACAAAGTTATATTTCAGATTTTTAAATCGGTAAAATAAATTATTCAATGGAAGGCGCAAAATGGAGGGGTTCTATATTGTTAATTATAATTATTGACACACAACCGCGTTGTTAATTTTACATAACACAGGTTTCCATAAGCACAATGTCAATTATCAAATTCGATCCCACAATAATTAATCCTAGAAGATTAATAGACGCGCGTTTCAGTTAACCACGCGAGCCTCCGAGCACGACAGCACACAACTTCGGAAAGCGGCATTGATTGGCGTGCTGGGAAAGTTTCGTGTATCTTTGAACCTCTCTCTCTTTCTCTCTCTCTCTTTCTCGTTTCCTCACTCTTACTCTTTCAGTCATTCCCTTGCCGTGTTAGTGCCGAGCATTCAATTAAAACTGGAAAACAAACGCGCGTGCCAGTTGGAAATTCATTGGCGCTCCACTTCCGATTTGTTTCGTCGGTAGTTTCCATGATAGCTTAAGCAGACACCTGCAAATATTACCCGGATCGGAGGTAAGAGTCTTTATGGAAGCAATGATTTGTAAAATTTTTGCTGTGTACTTATTCTTTTCTGTTCTTCATATTGTGAACGCTTTGAAAATTAGGTAATATCTTTTGCTTTTTGACAATTTACGTGAATTTTTATTCGCCTTCTGTTAAATGAAGGTAGAATAAATTAATAAAAAGTAACTAATTTGGCTTTGCAAGATGTGTTAAAAACATTAACTGGTGAAAATGTGAATTGGAACAGACGTAAGAAGCTCTTCAAAATATCTTCAAAATATTGGTTCAGTATTTAATTTTATAACAAGTTAAAACAAATTTATTTACATAATACTGAGAAGCATATGTCTTTAGTTTTCGGAAAACAAAAATTTATTTCAGTTTAAAACTATATATTTACTTATCCATGTCAATTAAAAATAAGATTTATCTTCATTTAATTTATTACTTTAATTACATTCATGAAATGATTGAACGATATTCAGATTTTGAGTAAAACTGCTTTGTCAAATATCATAAATTTGAAGCAATTCTCGAAAATTCCACTTTAATATTTATGAGACAAAAGATCTGTAAAGATGAAGAATATATAACTGCCTAAACGAAAAATGAAAATTTAATATTCTGCAGACACAGGAAAGATATATTTGTTGGAGAAAAGCGGATTTGTTGAGCCTGGGAGAAACTCCATTGCCGTTGTCCTACTCTTGGCGATCCATCACAAGTACTTTTTTGCTCCTTTTTCTTATACATAAAATAGTTAGAAAGCTACAGATTTGTTAAGAATTTGACGTTCTGCAAGTCTGTTTCAATTACTGAAGGTAAATCTTGACAGAGCAAGTTCTGTTTCTCATGTTCAATATGCTTAATTTTATTAAATAAATTTTGGTCTAATCTGATAAAAAAGGGTTTTTATTTTTAGTCTAATTTATATTATCGCTTAAAAGATCTTCAAGAATAGAGAGCGTTATGTTCATTATAAAAAAATAAAGATACTTATTCTTCTTTTACTGCTTATACGTTTTATAACTATCCTACAATGATCTCGTTACAGGTAAAAGTGCAAATGTAATAGCTTGCATAAAAAGTTGTACAAGTACACCTTAGAACAAAGTAAGAAGTCGAGTTTTCTCAGTACAAAAAACCATTTGCAAAAATGTATTGATACTAACTTTTAATTTAAAATTAACGTAATTTTAAAACTAATATAGTTTCGAAATTATCGTTACATTTTATTTAAAAGCAATAATGTCTCGTTAACCTTTATTCTACCGGGATTTGAAGGGTTCAAATCGCCATAGAAAATACCAAAAACATGGTCGTTTTATCTCTAATATAACTTATGTAAAGTTCCGATCACAGATCGCGTCGATATATCGACTTTCCGGCAGCGTAAAGGTTAAACATCCTACTTTGCGCGACAGTAAAATTGGAAACAGTTAGAAAAGAAATATCAGCACCAACTTAAAGCTACTAGAGAAAAGGAAACCTTTTAAGAACCTTTTTTTTCAAAATGAGGGTACAACTCGTACAATTTGAAGTGCGTCCAGAACAATAGGATACAAAGGAACGAAAAAGATGAGTAGGAGACAAAAAAAGGCGAGGGGGAGATGAAGAAGAGAGCAAAAGTAGGCAATGGGTGAAAGCCGATATCGGAACAAGTCGGGGAATTCGGCGCGAACACAGCGAGAGGGACCGACGGAACTACGCGAGAAAGAAAATTCCACGTCGCGCGTTCGAAAAGGATGAGAAAGTCGGTGGTGCAATGCTTGCAGCGCAATGAAAATGCACGCCTCGACTTTTCGCACCATTTTTTTCTTTCTTTCCTCGCTCTTCCTTATTCTCCCTCCCTCCCTCCCCCTCCTCCGCTTCGTACGCGCGACTCGGTTTTCATCGAGAATTTCGCGCCTGAAACTCCCACTGCATATTCCGCGTGCGTTCGACGCGAATGAATTCCGAATTATTAAAAAAATATTATGCACAGCGCGATGGAAATCGACTACAGTTTCGACGCGAATGAATTTTACGGTGTACAGAAACGTTATTCGTTTCTTTTTTTCTACTTTTTCTTTCAGGAAGGGATACAGCGGCAAAGAAATATTTTTAAATACAGTTGTCGGAGATTACGAATAACAGCTTCTTTCAGAGCGATGAAATGACTTCTTGATTGCGGAATTTTAAAACTGGAAGAATGATATTACGAAATCACAATTCTTACAGCGTTTATTAATTTTAAGAAAATTATTTACAATTTATAAATATTTATATATTATATTTACTTGAATGCGTCGTTTTAAAATTTGAAAATTAAGTTTCGCTCTATTTTAATTCGACTGTTGAAATTTATTTACGAAACTTTTATATTAGATGAAAAAGTGATTCAATACTTTTGAAATGTAAAACTAAAAATGAAGCTTAAAACTTCTGTGCAGAATAAATATTTATTTCTTTTCCGAGAAAAATTCTTTTTAAACAAAGCAACGATGCACTGCACAAAAAAAAAAATTATAACAGAATTCAGTCCTTCTGGGCATTCAATGCTTACAGCGTATACGAGAGAGACATATTATACTTTAATTTTAAAATTCATATTAATATTCGTTCATGAAGTTCCTTTCTTATGAAATATCAATATCTCAAAATTCTGACAACACAACTATGGCTCTGCCTCGAGAAGGTCTGTTCATACAAAAAACTAAAAAAAAACCTTATTTACAATCAAAATTGGTGTTGCCAAAAGGCACTATTTTTACGAAATAACGCTATCGCAGTCGCTCGCTGCATTTACCCTTCTCAGCCCTCGTCAGCTAAGCGGCGAGGTTGAAATCTGTCTATTGCATTTTGCTCGAGACATGTTTACACGATATCGACAGTTTTGCGGTTCTACCTGTCGCGCGGATTCCCCGTCAATACTGCGGGTATACGGAAATGTACAATTTTCTTTTGCATCCTGAACTTCGTGCTCGCGCACATAGTTTCTGATGTATCATTACGCGGTGTTCGCGTGCGTAACTCTGTGAACGCAGCGGTCAGTTCGGCGTGCTCGAGCAAAGTTTGAAATGGGGATATTACAAATTCAAATAACATAATTGAGTTTATAGTACGGACACTTGATTCGTGGAACCTAGTATTGGAAGTAGTCAACTGTTGGAGAACATGTAGTACAATAATTGTACTGTTTGAATTTAGTACGAAAGCATCAACTTGTGCTTTATTTGCTTTAAATAAAGTATTAAACTGTTTATTACCAACAAGCTAAACCGACACTTAGCAACGACTATTCGATTCATCAAAGAAAGACCCGCAATTGCTTCCCCTCGGCGATAAAAGACAAAAGTTGCCGGTCCCGCTCCGAAACAAAAAAATAAGTTGCAATATCCATCTGCCTTCCGTGACAAGCTACCGCGGCGCAAAGAGCCGCGAGATCTCCGAGAGCGAGAACACAAGAAGAGCTGGAGTGCACTAGGCTGCGCGCGCGCGCGGGTGCAAGAGTGCGTTCGCACTTGTTGTGCAGGATGGCGCGAGCGCGCGTGCACGTGCATCACGCTCACTTACGCTCTCAATTTGAGGGGCCGCCCTTGCCAGGCGCGAGCCGAGCCGCGCCTTTCTCTCCCGTCCCGCGGAGAGGGTTCTTTTATGCGGCAGCGCGAGTCAGTCGGCGATGATACCCGGACGGGGAGCCGCCGAGAGTCTCGCTCCGGTTGTCGCCGGCTCTCTCTCTCTCTCTCTGATCATCGAGTTTGAGTGATTGCTTTTATTTTATCGGTTAACGACGTCGCCTTCCGCAATCGTAATACTTGAACGTAACTACTTTGCGTTACAGATTTTAGTTAAATGAGTACGACAATTTTCCGCTTTTTAATTCGGGTGATAATTTCCAATCTGCAGCGAGCGCTTTTGCTAGCAATTTAGTTTATAGCACTTTGGTGCACAACCGTAACGTAAAACTTGACGCGATTCTTTTTAGATTGCAATCAATATAAATAATATTTTGTTTACTTGACTTTACACATTATGACTTTTGTTATGCGTGGAAAATAAATAATGAACTTGTGTGTAGATAGAAAATATAACTGTTTTAGTCACATTCAGACAAAATTAATTATACTCAACTCGCATTAGAGAGGCATTTTACGAAAACTATAATATTATGTAGCTGATTTACTCGCAAATTCATAATTATGAATCAGAATACGAATCTTACGACGTACTCACCTCCCCATTATTAAAGTACCCTCTGATTGACGAATCAAGAAAAGAGGGGACCGAGGGGATGAAGTTTTAATTTAACTCAAAATAATTATATTAAAAGTTTTGAAAACGATGAAGTTTCACTTTAATGAATTAAAGTTTTAATTTTAATAATAATGATGAATAGCTTTAATTTTAATTTTTTATTTATTAAATGTTAAATAAAAATAAATAAGTGAATCTGAAAAGAATAGAGATCATTAGCTTTAAAAGTTAAAATATAATGAATTATTCAAAATCGCAACTTTTTATAAAAGTTGAAAACATTTTGTTCATTAAGACTAAAGTTTATTATGAAGAAATGCTTTAAATACTGTAATTAGCCAATTGCGAAATAATTATACGTTTCATAAAATCATTTTTATTATCCGCGTAAAATTAAACTAAAATTTTTTTTAATTCGTTCTCATTCATTAACGTTCCTTTTTAAATTTATTCAAATAATTAAAAACGTACTTTATTCGTAAGAAAGAAATAGCTTCAAATTAAAAAACTTCTTAAAAAATGATGTAGATTAATTTAAAAATCTAATTTAAAGTTTAATTTAATCCAAGACTATAATTCGGAGTTTTCAAACAGACATTTATATCTTGGATTTATTTGTAAAGTTAAGGCGCATTGGGAATTTAATCCGCGTCTTAAATTGGTTTAACTTTCATATTTTAAGAAAAAAAAAAACTAAACTGCAATATGACAACCAATTTCTACAATTTACAATTATAATTCTTTATTTTTTCTAAACAAATTCTTTTAAAATTAAAATTTAATATCAGCTTAATATAAATTCTCTTTTATAGAAAAGCCAATACATATAACGGGACAGCTATTTAATTCGTTATATTAATAAATTCCTTCGTAGACGTTCTCTTAACGGGCGGATGAATGTAAAAATTTCAACAACATCGAGCTCCAATATTTCCCTTTACAGCCACAAGTAAAGCGGGGAACTTGAGAAATGAAGTTTAAGCGGCGGTGCAGGCAGTAAATATGAAAGTATCGATTAAAGAGAAGAAACGCCAGAAAGCAATAGCAGGTCGTTCACATCCGCTATTACGAAGAGATTTCTCATACTAATGGTCTCGAAGATCTCCCCCCCCTCTTTAGTCCTTCGATGAGAAAGCGTCGCGACGCCGCGCTGCCGATATTCCCGAGCCAAGCGTCGGGGAAACTTTCGTTATTTTCGTCGGCGACGCAGCGGCTCGTAACTCGTGTACGCGCGGGGTGTAAAGAAAGATGAACGGCGAAGTAAAAAAAGCTCGGCAGAAGGAGGAATCGTAAAAGAAAGTATAGATGGCGCACGCGGCCCATTGGGTATCCTCGTACGTTATACATACATGGACGCGTATATCGCGAATATAAACGCCTAGCGAAGCAGTGCCGGGCGAATGGCGTTGCGAGGAAAAAGAGGAGGCCGCGTTTTCCTCGTTTCGTATCGCGACGACGGCCTCGTAAATGAAGACGTATATTCCTCTTCGACGGAGGCGCGGAGCGTCGAAGTTTCGTATAAAATCAGCGAAACGAAAAGTGCGAGGCGATTTGCCGAAAGAAGCTGTAAAGTTCCGGCCAACAGGCGTTTATCATTATTTCCAAAGTTATGAGAGATCGAAAGGCTGCGGGGAGCTGAGTGCACGCAACTCGAAGAAGTGATAAGGACAAGCGGGAAGTCGTCCGGGACTTTGGAGAGGTTCGACGAGAGGTATGTGACGTAATGGAGTTGAATTGATTTGGAAATGAAAGCTTGATAGGATTTTTAGATAAGTCAAATCAATCGCTATAAATTGAAAATTCTTCTAGCTATTAAAGCAACATGTCATAATAGTAAATACTACTTATATTTATGTATAAATATAAATCATAAATCATGAATAAACAATAATTTTTATAATTGGACTCTTGAGTCTTGAATGAGGACCAGATTTCATTTTAAGTATATACTTCATTGTTGGTTGGAGAAAAACTTAAATTAGATAGTTTAATTTAATAATTTGCGATTACCTTTCACGATTCATAACGAAAATAAATTTAATGCAGAACATTGCTCTAACATAAATCACACGAGAAAACCTTTGTGCATATTTAATGTTAATTAAATTTCATCTCAGCTGTAATATATGTACAAGTACTTTAGGTACATGATTCGTTATCTACAAAATAAGAGAATAATTAAATTCGCACTATTTTCCCAAAGTTTTGTAAAATGTATGTTTAACCATTTTCAGCTTTAAATGGCGAATTGACTAACGGTCACACTTTTCCAGATTGAAAAGGTTGAATAAATTTAATTTTAATTCAAAAAATCAAGCGCCTTCATCTCGAACGAAGTCATTAATTTGTAATAAATTACAAATTTGTAATAAATTACAAATTAATTACTTAATATAAATGATAAGTTTAATGAGATACTCCATTATTAAATTTCTCATAAAATCAAGTTGTTTGAAATTAAATTTTTATTAAATTAAAATGTAACTTAATTAATATTTATTACATATAACGTTTGATTTACGTTTGAAATTTATTCATTTTCATAAACCAACGCGTAAGTAAAATCTCCCGAGCAAAGCGTTCGGCAATCAAAAGGCACTGCCGCTTTAAATGCGCCTCTCTCCCTCGCCTCGACTTTTCCCCCTCGCGATTCTCCGCAGCCAAATTTCTTTCCCAGTACAAGCAGCCGCGGACTGAGAAGAAAAAAACGTAAAGGGAAGGTAAAAGCCAGGATCCGCGGGGAGAGTCAAAGTGTCCCGAGTCGCGCCAAAGCGCCAGCTCGGATTTTTCAGGCTCTCTCCCCTGGACATCGGCAGCCCCGCCATCGCCCAGAGATTAAAGCGAGCGAGCGCCCGAAGAAGGTCGGGAGGAGGAAAGTCAGCGGCGGCTATAAAGGATGTTTGCAGATCCCAGGGACTGACGTCACCGAGCGCTCCGCTGATTCCTCCCTTTCAGTCGGCAGCGTGTGCGCGTGTCTGCGAGCTAGATGTGGGCGTACGTGCAGCTATGTGTACGCGGGGGAGGTGCAGTTTACCGACCCAAGGGAGAAAAGATCGACTTCCCTCGGAGAGTCCGGGACTGACGTGAACTGAATATCGTGCCGGATACACACGCGCGCATACGCAGCGAACCTGTGGATCCAGCGAAGCACTCTTGTGACCTACGGGTGGAAAGTTTACATGCCGT
>JAWWEM010040115.1:0-13876 GCA_035582935.1 Ormyrus thymus
TGCTACTGCTGCCCATTGTGCCCAAGCTGGAGAAGAGCCGAAAACGGCCGAGTTAATGCATCGGGGGGAATAGTTTGCAAGCAGGCCGGCCGAGCCAGGTGCGTGACGCCGTGTCCGGCGGCGGCCCGGTGCCGGGACGGCTCCGCCTGCTGCAAATCTGGAACATGTGCTTCGGCCTGCTCGGTATCCAGATCGTCTGGGGCCTGCAGAACGTCAACACCAGCCGCATCTTCCAGACGCTGGGCGCCGAGCTCGACGACCTGGCCATATTGTGGATCGCGGGGCCCGCGACGGGGCTGCTCGTCCAGCCGATCATCGGCCATCTGAGCGATCGCACCCGCGGCCCGCTCGGCCGGCGCCGGCCCTATATCCTGGCCGGTGCGCTGTGCACTGCGCTCGCCCTGTTCCTGATGCCCCATGCGGCCAGCCTGTGGGCTGCCAGCCTGATGCTGTGGGTGCTCACCGCCTCCATCAACATCGCAATGGAGCCGTTCCGCGCCCTGGTTGCGGACCGGGTGCCCGAGAGCCAGCGCACCGCCGGCTTCGCGATGCAGGTGTTCTTCATCGGCATCGGCGCGGTGTTCGCCTCGGCGCTCCCCTGGATGCTCGTCCATTGGGCGGGGTTGAGCGGCCAGCCCGAACCGGGCTTGCTCCCGCAATCGGTGCGCACCGCCTTCTCTAGCGGCGGCTGCTGCCTGCTGGCGGCGGTGGGCTGGACGATCGTCACCACCCGGGAATGCCCCGCGCCCGCGCGCCTGCCCGACGCGGCGATGCCGTCGCACGTCCTGCCGCCCGAGCGCGCGGCCTCGCTGCTCCGCCACGGCATGGCCTGGATGCTTGCCGGGCTGGGCATTGCGGGCGCCGCGGCGCTCGCCGGCATCGGCGTCGCGGAATTCTGGATAAACAATGCCGGGGCAGAAAATGGGCGCGTTAGTGCACCGAAAGAAGAGAACTCGCCCCGGGAAAATCAGCGACACCGGGGAAATCTTTCCGAAAGCGGCGACCATTCGACTTTGTGTATCCTCGCCCAATCACCGGCTCTCGGACCCGGCTTCTGCCTCGCTTTCCGCGAGGAGCGATCCCGCGGCCGTTTTAATTATGCCGGCTGGCGGACTTTTGCGGTGGCTCGCTCCTCTTGTAAAGAGGATCGCGCGGATTCGCGAGTTTTCTTTTTCAACCGCGGGCTTGCTATTCTAGCGAGGGAGTACGCAGTCTGAATTCGTTATTGAGAGAGCTTATTACAATATTAAGCGTATTTTCAAATCCTGTTAATGTGAAGCATAATTAAGCTACGCAAACGCGGCTGGTACAATTTTGAGCTTGAAAAGTGATCGTACTTGGATATCTTTTGTTTTATTTTATTTTACTAAAAATTATCGGGGTCGCAATCTCGCGATAAGGTAAACAAGATTAAATTACACAAGGGAAATACATCAATGGTTTAATTAAACAATGCAGAAATATAAATAATTAATAATACCCCCGAATGTGTAATTTCATTACAATTATGTAAAAGAACAAACTGTTCTGGAACTGAACACGACTTTCAAAATAATTTTCACATTGACATCGTCGAGGAAACGTAACGATCGAAAAAAATGAATCGACAGCCATAAAAAAAGTGTCAAAGAAAAACGTAAGCTCGAGCCGCGGACTCTCACCTGCAGCAGAGGCTGCGGCGCGGGCGCCGGCAGCTCGTGAAGCAAGAAGGGCGTAGCGACGGGCAGGAGCGTCGCGGGCGTCGTCTGCGTCTCCTGCGAGCGCCTCGGCGGCGGCATGCTCTCCGCCTGCTCCTTGACCTTGTCCAGGTACGTCGTGATGATCTGCATTTTCAGCTCGTACAGGCCGAGCATGTTCTTGCGGGTGTGCAGCAGCCGCTCGCGCTCGCTCTCGTCCACCTGGAGGCGGGCCGAGTGCGCGTCGTAGAAGTGGTGGGCTGCCTCGCGCGATCCTCCCGCTGTCGACGCGCCTGTTGATTTCAAAGGGCCTTTAGCTGCTGCTGCGGGGATTGGGCAAAGGGGGCTTTGGAGGGAGATGTAAATTATACGGGAGCCGATACTTCGTTTGATTCGCATTAGATTCAAGGAATTTGGATAATAAGGAACTCTAGGGAGCTCTGCTGCCGTCGACAAATAGTAGCTTAAGCAGTTAGGGAGTGAGCTGGGTTTTTTATGCACGAGCAACGATCACTGCGCACGAGTCGCGCGAGTGCATAAAATCCATGCACGGGTAGGTTACATTATTTGTTACTAATACTCTGCTTAAAGAATGCCGTTTTTCACTTTACACTTTAAAAACTCGCAGCCTACAAAAATTGGTAGCGGTGACCAATCCCCCGCAGACTTTGCACGATGCGCTCGCATTAAACGATCTACATTCAGAGAGAAAGAATCTAATAACTTAGTCTAAGCGCGACGGAACCGGCAAGCTTGCGACCGAATTGGCGAACTAGAGGACTCCTCCGAAAAAGCTAAATGAAGCCCCGGTCGACGAGTGGAAGAGCAAAGAATCGAAAAAGCAAGCAAGCGCAAAGGGAGCAGGGGTGATAAGCGTGCGCGAGGATCAGCGCGGCTTACCGCACTCGTAGCATCGCCAGGTGGAGGTGGCGGCGCAGTAGGCCGCGATCCGACTGCCCTCGGTGCCTTTGAGCGGCTCGTCGTCGAGGGTCCACTTGATGTCGTCGCTACAGTTGGTGCCCTCGTCCGCGTCCTCCTCGCTCTTGAACGACACCGGCGCCTCGAATTCGTTCTGCACGCTCGAGGCTGTGGCATGCGCAAAAACACACAGAAACGCAGAGAAAACGTCAGTCCAGTGGGAGGCGAAAGAAGAGCCGCGCCGCGGACGCGCGTCGTGTCCGGGGCCGGCTAATTTCGGAGCTTTGCCAATTAGCCGATTCAATTCTCTCCAAGGTGTATCTGCGATCTCGCGTCTTGCCGCCCCCCCCCCCCGCAGCGACGAGCACACAGACGCGTTTAATTACGGCGCTAGTTATAGGCCTAGGTGGCAATCGATTAGGTTTATCAATGCGTCCGCGCGCGCCGTAATTCCCAGGCGGGCCCTACTCCCTCTCAGGAATTACCCCTGGGACGCCATGGAGAGGAGAGAGAGAGAGAGCCGAGGCACTCGGAACGCTCCTCTACACGAGTATTACAAGCCGCGTATACGATCGGTCCCCCGATCAGCGTCCTGCTCTCGGGGGCCCGCTACAACCGCCGTGCATTAGACCGTGTTTAAGACGTCGCCGTAAGATTGATCCCGGACGCCGGGATGGCGAATCGTAGTGGCGGCGTAGTAACAACGAATTGCGAGCTTTTTACGGGTGTCGCGCGGGAAGCGGATAATTAGCTTGAAATTTAATCGAGTTATTTATCGACGGCTCGAGAATTCGGATGTCGGGGGGCCTCGAAATTGTGATTCTGGCTTATTTTTGTTAATTAGTGCCACGAGTAAGCCCCGCGATTTTGTCCCGTGCAATTTAAACGATTTATCGAACGTTTCCCGCTAATCCGTTTCGGATATGCGCCCTGATTTTTTCCTCCGACGAAATCAGCCCCCGGAAAAGTAATTGATGTTCCGGTTTAACAAAGTAGACGCTTAATGTCCACTTTATTTTTTTTTTTTTTTCTTAAAATTACAAATTTATTTCCGCGGATGGCAATTTAGTTTAGACGCGCGAAAACGAAATACCACTTTTGGCTAGGATAATGGATCGGCGAAGATACGTCAGCTTTGAATTTATGTAATAAATTATAAATGATAAAGTATCGCGGACTTGCATAATACGACGCTTTTTCATCATTATTAAAATATTAAATGAAAAATGAAATTATTTATCAACTTTAGGGATTTTGATCTGGTGAAAAAGATAATTTATTGTACTATGACAGTGTAAAAAGCAAAATAATAATAATAATAATAGTCTTTTGTCCGGTTCTGGTATTTTCTCAAAAATTACCGTAAGCCATGAATTTATGAAAGAGAATGAAAATGAATTTTTACGTTAATGCACGGCTGTAACTAATATTCCAAATTCAACAAATGCTTTTAATTAAATCCCCTCCTCTCCGCATAAAGCCATTAACCGGACGTAATTTCCGCATTAAGATTTCAATTCTGCACTCCATGAGCATACAAATGTCAAAACGAGAGCGCCACGTACTTCTGTGATCCGGATCCTCCCCGTAGAGCTTCCTGGTGATCTCCTTGAACATGTCCTCGTAGGAGTCGATGCGTCCGATGCCGGTGGCGTTGTTCTCCATCTCGTGGCGCCGCTGCCACCCGGCGGAGAGGTGGACGAGTCCGCACCTGGGCTGCCGGGGCTCTCCTACCTGCGGAGTCATTCAAAACAGAGGGGGGGGGAGGAGGTCAGCGTTTACCGTTAGGTGGTGGGCGTTTAGCGCGCTCGGGCTTTTCTCTGCGGGGCCGCGGCGCGCACCTTTTCCAGCCCCGCGCGCCGACGCTCTCTCTTTTACGACCCGACCCTTCGGAGAGCGGCGGCCACTCGGCTTTTACGACGCGGCCGAGGGAAATTTTAATTAGCGGCCTTTACGATTTTTGGCAGTCCCCGAAGCTTTTTTCCGACCGGAAGGTTAGGCCTCCTTCCTCGAGGGGGGAGGAGGGTGGCGAGGGGAGGATGTCCTTCGACCTTTTCCGACCGCTTCTTGGAAATTGTTCTCGAAATGTACGTCCGCTGGAATTTCGGGAAAGTTTCTCCTTTGCGGCGCACGAATTTTGAGGATAGTTTACTCGAGCGCACGACAAAGTGTAAATTGGCTCTAGTTGCGATACTCTGTATCGTAGTTTCATTTTTAAACAATTTTGGGTAAATAATTATTTAGTGATCGAACAATAGGCTTTTGCTAAATATGTACTCGAGATATTTCGGGTTTTCAATAAATAAAAGGTGAAACGTTATATTTGTATACAGTTACATGGGGATTTTAAAAGTTTCCCAAATTTTTCTGAAATGATTTAAAAAGCAGATATTGGCAGCGAAGATCGTCGAATGCGTAAATTTTTCCAATACTGGATTTCGAAATAACTGGAGAATTTTCGTAGCGAAATGTTGCACCAACATTTAAGTTGAATTGCTATCAAGGAAAAAATATCTAGAAAAAGCGAGATATCAAAGGGGAGCAGAGAAATTCGTTAAAAAACGGCAACTCTAATTTTATTTTAAAGCTTTAGCTCCAAAGCTTATGCAGATTTTCGAGCCGGATAAAATTCGTGCGCGCGAGGGCAAAGAAAATATAATTCAGGGAAACTGCGCTCGCGCAATTTAACCGGAGGTTCATCGCGAAACAGTCATTTTCTTTATAACGAAAGAAAAAAAAAAAAAAGAAACAGTCGGTACGAGCTTTCACCCCCCGGATTACAGTAAATTAATATACCGCGAAGCTCCTTTTTCAAAGAAGCTCGTAAAAAGGCGCGCACGACCTCCGGCCGCGGCGCTCGCAAAAAGAGAGAGAGAAAAAAAAAAGAAAAAACACGTCGAGAGCAAAAAAGCTCGCGCACGCGCATGTCCTCCGCCGTTCTCATAAACGAAGTCTGCAGTCGGGACGTGTCCGCCCTCTGTCTCTCTCTCTCTCTCTCTCTCTCGCTCTCTATACGCACTGCTCTGTTTCGCTCTTCTCTCTCGGTTTTTTTAGGCCTTTTTCGCGCGCGGCAAAGCCAACGCTGAATTCATTCGACGGAACGTCGCTCGCCGGGCGGCGCATCGGAAATCCCGATCTGCTCCGATAGCAAAAAGAAAGCCCGCTGCCGAAACTTCAAAGTGGCGATCGCTATAGAACGTACGCAGGCGCGTACGTCAATACTAATTTCGACGAGACAAAGTACAGCGGGGGCGGCTATGTGTATACGCATTCCTAGTCCAATTGGCTCGCTCCGGAATTTCAAATTGGCGAGTGTCGGGGAAATTGGAAACCAAATGTAAATTCTGCCGAATGGATTTTGACTTAATTGACGTCGACTAATGGCGCGCCGCGCAATACGCCCGGGATTTTGTAAGAAAATTATATTTCTCCGGCGCGTATAGAGCTTGACGTGCAAATTATACGTCTGAAAAGCCGACTTCCTCCTGGCAAGTTTATTACGACTCTCTTTTATGCACAAATTGTTTAGAGATTGAATTATTCGAGGAATGCTGTACGCGAAGCTTAGATTTCTTTTAAGCCAATCGACTAATTCAGAATTTTTTGATTAAAACGTATTTCGACGGAGAGCCATTTTATTGGAGCCTTCAATCGAATAGTTTTCGAAATATTCCCCCCCAGAGCTCCCGCCGGCCTGTAAAGGCAAGTTTCACACAAGATGAAAAATTCCAGCGCGATAAAAGAAGTATCTTAAGACTCCGGATTATACGACTCCTCAATTACCTCGGTGCCTCCGTCGCGCGGCGTCTCCTAAATTCTTCAGCCCGCGGTGTGTCTCGCAAAATTCCTCGACCCCTCCCGAGAGCCCACCCCGGCCGGGCGAGGCGTTCAATTACACTGAAATTTTGATTAAAGCAAACAAAGTCCTTGACCGGGGCGAGCGAGGAATCCGACGCGTGCAATCGGAAAGGACCTCGTTCGCCAAAGTCCCGAGACAACTAGCCTGGAAGTAGCGTCCAAATGGGAATTGAATCGCGCGCTCGGGAAACTTCGCTCCAGAAGCGGTTAACGACTTTGCCACTGTACATAGCGGGGGGGGGGGCGATTAAAAGCGCGAGAGCGTGGTAGTGCGAGGGAGAATCGAGCGAATTAGCGCTTCTTCTTTCCCGGGCGGCGGCGCCGCAGCCTGCTCGAGCGAGAGGGCGAGTGCCGGCGTGCATGTACGCGCGCGGGGCCATTCACGGATGTCGCGCGCGCTCCGGCCAGGCGGTATTTGTCCCCGGGGATGCTTACTTGATTAAGCGCCTCGCGTGGCTTTTTTCCCCGACCTGAACGAGACGTCTTCATGTCGAGTGAGCCTTTTCCTTCCGTTCTTATCTCCTCGAGTTCTTTTCACCTCTGTGGCCGCATCAAGTGCGCTTATTCTGCCACTCGAGCGGGCTTTTTTAGCGTGAATGCTACTTCGATCTTTCCTTTTTTTTTTTTTTTGCGGACGAGGACTGGCGGCGGCGTTTACCGAGAGCTGCGTCATTTTTTTACTTCCAGTCGCGATCAAAGCTGCGTTAATTGAGCGGGAAAAACGCGGGGAGTTAAAAATTCTTTCTCCCCGAATCGAATAATTAATTTGGATTCCGCGACGCCGGACAAAGAAAAACTTAAAAACGAGGCTCGAAGTTTTAATTGCTCAAAGTGTCGTAAAATCCGAGCGCGCGGCAGGTTCCGAGCGAATGACTGTTATTAAAAAAAGAAAAAAAAAAAGAAGCTTTAATTTTTATTCTCAATATCGCGAAGGGACAATATATCGCTCGTTGTCTCCTTCTAAAGATGGAATTCAAGTAATAAAACAAAACAGACAATAAAATTTCTCCAATAATGGAATAAAGTGGGAAAAAGGTAGCATTCAACGCACCATAAATAGCTCGTAAAGTTTTGCGCTGATTGATTAAAAGCTCGCGATATCGGCTTTCTCCCGGGCTGCTCCCGCTCTGTCCTTTTCTCCATCCCCTTTTCCCCGCGCTCTCGCTCTCTCTTCCCTCCTTACAAAACTCATTACATCATTAAAGTGTGGAAATTGTTCCCCTCGCCTCCTTATCTCAACGCTGCGAGTTTCGCGAAAGTAAAAAAAAAGGAATGTAAGGTAGGACGAGAGGACAAAAATAGGAATGAACGGGGAGGAGAACACGTCCCGTACATGAATTGTCCGCGTTGATACAATGGCACTTTTCTGCTGCTTCTTTAGTACTCTCGGGTAATTTTCGTTACCTTCAAAACAAATTTATTGCAAAGCCGGAAAATCCGAAGATTATTTATTTTTCCTTCGGCACCGGGTTCCCTTTGTAAATCGAATTTTTCATGTATTATTTTGATTTATTAGTTTTCGTTAAAATAGAGTTTTCAAGTTACGTAGATTTTGCGCTGCGAAACATATGTATAACCGCCATAAATCATTCTTTAAAAAATATGCATTTCAATTTATTAAAGCTCGCGTATTAAAAAGCTGTCTAGCGTGATATTTTAACATTTTCGCTCCGAGCATTTTAAACGGAACAAAAACGACTTACTACCATTTCTTATCGATAAAGCGGCAGAGAACCTTTCGAGTCGCAAGAAATAAAGTTTATTTTTGACAAAATTCCTTGCCTCCCACTTCGGCGAGCTCCTGAAAACCGACATTGTGACGAAAAAGAATGGAGCAAAAAAGAGGAGGCTTCGGTGCAGGAGGCAGCAGCAGCAGCGGGTATGGACATAGGCCGGAAGTAAATCGGCCGTCGATTGCCGCAGCATCGAGGCGCATATACGCGAGAATGCAGCTCCGCCGCGCGTAACAACCACAATTACGGTACTCTCGGCTAAAGAGACAGGCGGGAGACGAGGAGAGAGAGAGAGAGAGAGAGAAAGAGAGGCGCCTGATAGGTCCTCCCCATCTCGCTCCTTGTCGCTCGGCAAATCGAAGCGATCCTGAAAATTGATTTCGATCGAGCTCTCTTTCCCTCTCTCTCTCTCTTTCTCTCTCCTCCCTGCCAACCCCCTCCGGACGATCTAATTTCTCTTTTGTGTTCTGACTTGCCGTCTCCGGGCGCTCTGCTCCCGACGCTTTTTCACGTGCAAAACCAGTTAGACGCGATTGCGTCGATTTCAATGCTCTCGACTTTTTCGATTCCACGATAATTGCATTGATTTCCGCCGTCGTGCTACAAGTATCGGGCTCTCTTTTTAATTGCTTCGTCGGTATTGTTAATAATAAGCTACCAAGTTTTTTTTTTCAAATCAACAGCGATTATCCGCGGAGAAATTGCTTCCAAGAAATTAATAATATCAGAAAATGCAATAAGTTTGAAACGACAGATTAACGTTTTCGCTTTGTTATGGAAAATTGTAAATTCGTTGCAAATCATCATTCGAACGGCATCGGTTACCCTCCCTCGATAAAAATATAAGAAATCCGGTACGCTTTTTTCGACGACGGCCGCAGTTTTTTAAAGCCGTGGCGCCATCTGGCGAAGGGTCTCGAAAGAGGCTACACGTGCGGCAGAGCGGCCGAGCCGCCGCCGCGGCGCAGGAATACTAACCGCGAAGCGCATTCAAAACTATCCCGAGAGAGCTGATTTAAATTTACGGGAGCTTGAGTCGGGTTTGTTATTTCAAAAGTTTTCTTCAATCTCGGATATATCAGTGCTTTTCATCAAGTCCATTTCGCCTCTAGGTTTTCTATACTATTACCTACTTTTCGACGCAAGAGGCGGAGTGCATATACACTTTACTTAGTATAATGCACCTCGGCCTCGTGACTTTATCCGAAAAACGTTTTTCCTTTTTGCATTATAAGAGAGCTGAAGCTACATCTAAACATCGCACGAATATGTGCACAATGACTTTCTAGAGGATTTCCTTCTCGGCAAAGAGCTGGAGCCTTCTGCCTCTTCTCTAATCGCAATAAACTATCAACGCATATCTGCCCGTGTATTCTTTGTTAAGAAAGCTGGGAGAGAGAGAGAAATAGTAGGTCACGGAGAGCGTATATAGCCTCTTGCTTTCTAAACGTCGGAAAAGCAAATTTCCTACGTCTAACTCGGGCAAATACAAAACCATCCGTTAAACCCGGTATCGACTGGAGGAGAGAGAGAGAGAGAGAGAGAGAGTTAACGGGGGAAATTTTTTGCCGGCCGCAAAAATTTATCAAAGCTCCGGGGCAGCTCAATAGCGACTAACGGATAGCCGAGCGTATCATAGATTACCGTCGAGCAGCTCTATTTTGCCTGGGAATATCTTTAGTTGTAAGCATTACTGCGCCCCCGTCGCCTCTTCCCCTCCTATTGATCGACGGGAGCAAGGGGTAGCGGGCTACACGGAGAGACGGAACGAGGCTCGGAAGAACGAGAAAGAAACCGAGACTCCCGCTGTTCGCTCGCTCTCTCTCTCTCTCTCTCTCTCTCTCCGCCCCCTCCTTCTTCGAGCTGCCGTTGAGCCGCCTTCCGCTCGGCCTCTCGTACACGAAAATTCTTACGCACGTACAATGCCGCCCTAACAAGCGAGAAAACGCCTGCAGGCTAGCCAAATTCTTCCCTTTACCTCTTTCCAAAATCGAGGGATTCTCGTAGATTTTTTAGGCGCTATCAAATCGTTTCTCTTTCGAATTGTAACCGGTGAAATAAACAAATAAAAGAAATCTGTTCATTGCCGCTGCTTCTTACGTCGACGCCTCGTCCACCGTAATCAGCGTAGAAAATTAGGCGAAGACAAAAAAAAAAAATATATATCTCCCTCGCTAAGAGGATCGAGAGGAGGCCCCCGGCGAGTCAAACTGTTCAAAACACGAACTTGCCGCTCTTCCGCGCGTAAACACTGGGCCGAAAGTGGGGGCGGCCTTTGAGAAAGAAAGAATGAATCGATGAAGACCCCGGCCGCTTAAGAAGCTACAAACTCACGCAGCGGCCGAAGATGAACAAAGAGCGAATCGGACTGCGTCGACGGATAAATCAATATCGCTCTCCGAAGCGTGCACCTAAGTGCCGCTCGGCAGCGATACATTTCGCCGAGAGAGACACAACGAGAGAAGCAGCAGAGACGGAAAGAAAGACGCCGAACACGAGACGGAGAGAGAGAGAGAGAGAGAGAGAGGGCGAGAGAGAAAGCGCGGGCCCGGCGCGTGCGCAGGACTGAGAACCCCTGAGGAGCGAGACGGTCCTATTGCGAGAGCGCTGAAATTTCGAGGCGGAAGAGGAAAGCCAAGGACGGCCGCTCGGCACGCAGCTCTTCCTCGTGACGTTCCTTTTGCCTCGCCGTCCGCGTCCTCCCTCCTTCCGCGTGCCTCTTAGTCATGCGCGCGCGCGCGCAGAGCCGCTCGAGCGGTGCTCAACGACGGAGAGAGAGAGAGAGCCCGTGCGCCTCCTCTGCACGAATTCGGCGCGGAGCGGGCCTCGGGCACGTGCCAACTGGAGGAGTACTCACCGGAGCTGCTGCGCGTCCCTACGGTGGCGGCGACGGCGGAATCCTGGGGCACTTCTCGCACTTGGCTGCTGGCAGCAGGTTGTTTCCTTGACGGCGGCCGGGTGGCGTGTGGGTGGTCAGGCGGGGTGGCAGGCGGCCGACGTTGGGTGGAATGTGGGCGAGAGTGGGTGAGCGAGCGCAGACCGTCTCTCTCCCACGCGTTCCCTCATTCTCCCTCAGAGCGGCGCGCGGCACAGAACACTGTCGGAGGGACAGAGAGAGAGAGAGAGAGAGAGAGAGGGGGGGGTAGGGTGTAGCCTGCCTGCACTACCCTCGTTCGGGCCCCGCTGCACGAGGGGAACTGAGTCGGAGCGACCGAGACGGCACTGCCAGTCGTGGGAGGAAGACTGACAGACAGAGGCGGCCGGCCGGGAGAGCGAGAGAGACGCAGCGAGAGGAGCGACGCGCACGTGTTTGCGGGAGAGAGAGAGACGGAGAGAGAGGGGAGCCTCTCTCCCTCCCGGTTTTTGAACGAGCCTCCCCCTCGCTGCTGCTGCTGCCTCCCACCACCCTCTGATGCCCCCATCCCTTCTTTTCCTCCTACTCTCTCTCGCGTCTGCCAGGCCGGAGAGAGCGGAGCATCGTCGTCGACTGTTCGACCCCCTCCCCTCCTCCCTCTGTAAATGGATGTCGCTCTGACTGTACCCCGGGACTCAGGTAGATGCGTATCTCGGAGTTTTCGGTGGGGAAGGGTGCACTCGCAGGTAGAAGGATCGAGGGATTTTCCAGCACCTTCTTCGGAACTTTCCCGAATTTCGTCTCTCGGTCGACTGGATCGGCGTGCCAGTTTATCGGCAATGATGCGCTACGGGGCACCGCTGAAAAAAGAACGAGATTAATTAAGAGGCGATTTCGCGCTGGCTTACAGAGAGGCGGGAAATCATTTTCGGGGGAATAATTAAATTAAGAGAAAATACAACCGTAAAAGCAGGAGAGTAACGAGCGCGGAGAGCAATTGCTCGTTTACTTTTTCTCGTAACTTTCGTTCTAAAGACTTTTTTCTTATAGGGTATACGAGCGGCTCATTTGTACGCCGAGCGCGAACATCGAGTTGAGCTTAATGCAGGAATTAAAAACATTAGCAATCAGCGCAAAGCTCCCTGAGATCCCGGCGAAATGAATGTATTCGCGCAACTTTGTAATAAATTACATTTTAAGGAGCTGGCAATGATTTACTGCTTCCGCACGAAATTGCTTCGACTGATTACTTAGGACGAACAATTATTAAGTGTTAAAATTCCAGGTCTTATTATAAAGAAAGTCTTGCGTGCCAATTCAATGGACCTTTTCAATGATAAATTAATTAGAGTTTGAAACTACAATAAGTTCAGTCAATTCTATATAAAAAAAAAAACTTTCCAGCCGGCGAACATTTAATTCGATTCCGATGCAAAATGATTTTTTATTCTTCCTCCGACAAAAGGATTAATTAATTAAATTTGAAAACGCTGCAGCAACAATAAACATCCAATTTCGTACAAAGGCTTGCATTACGCCTATTATTAAAATTACGCAGAATATCTAGATTTAATAAGGCTATCATAATTTACGTAACTCGAAGCGTAAATATGAAATTGCGCGTCATCGGATTACGCAGCATGATACATTAATTCGAACGCGCCTGCATTTCCTTAATGTAACCGCTTAAACCTGCATTATTCCCCGCGTCTATTATAAATGCCGAAATTCTGACGCTCCTCGCTCGCGAAGCAATCAATAGCCCATTTTACCTCTTTTCGAACCTGCGACGCCGCTCACCGCGCCGCGTCGAGAGAAGTGTTTATTTTAGCCTGGGCAGAGGCAGCCTTTGTTGAGCCTCCGCCGCATCCATTGTAGCCTTTCCTACGAAGAGGGAGACAGAGCGTCGGAGAGAGAGAGAGGAGAGAGAGCGAGAAGAGGAGCGGTTTAACGGAGCGCACGTGTCCTGGAACCGAGAGGCAGTGGCCTCGTACGGCGAATATCACGAACGGCTGACGTGCGATTCCGACTACGAGGCTAAATTCGCGCGAGCGAACACCTCGGGTGCGGAGAGGGCCACACGGCTTCCGAGCGGATATATATCCGTTCCGCCGCCTCCTTCGCCGCTTCATTTTCTTTTGACGGATTGCGAGCTGCGAGCACCTTGCCCGAGATAGGCGAGAGACGGCCCCCGACGTGCTCGGATTGTCGTGGAAATTGAAATGGTCCGCGGGGATCATTTATATTTCGCGGCACTTGTTTAACGAAAGATTCGTGCGACTTCCTTTACTGTGGTTCGCAATGGTAAATAAAAAAGAGTTTCTCTTTTTACTGCGATTGAAAGAATAAAATTTAAAATAGCTAAAGGGGCTTCTCTCGAATAACGCAAAAATAGCGCGACCTTTCAACGCTCGCGTATCTGTTCCGACCATTTCCCTCGTTGTATTTTATCTTTTATCTATCTATTTCATATTTAAAAATTAAATCCTAAATAAACCTCGGATTCGGAAGCGTTAAACCTCCAAATCTAAAAGCTTTGCGCCCGCTTGCGTTCGATAGGTGTATTTAGAATCCTGCGATTGAGCTTCTGAATGAAATAAATTAGAAAAAGGCGCGAAATAGATTTATTTTCAATTGGTACATCGACGTAAATAAGAAAAATTGTAAATGATAGTTCGAATATTTTCAATCTTCCTCGCTGTATCCTGTTATTATAAATAACGTAAAAATGGGCACGTTTCTTCGTCCTGCGTGCAAATACATTTTAACAACAAAAATCGATATTCATACAATTTCATATTAAAAGTAAACGCTGTATTTCGGAGTTTCTCGTGATT
>JAWWEM010040126.1:0-13875 GCA_035582935.1 Ormyrus thymus
TTCACGCAAATGCGGATAAAGTTCACCTTACTGTCAAAATCGCCCGAGATTCACTCAAATATAGGGGTAATTTTTCATCAAAATTTTTCTGCGTGTATTAAATAGTGCATGCAACAGAGTGTCAGAATCTTTGATCTACATTCTATTATAATTCAACCAGATGCGATGTTAATAGTCACTCAGAACACTAATAATAGTAGCCATATTAAGTCAAGTATATGAGCGCATAAACTATTATGCACACTACGTCTATCAAGCTGTATTACCGCAAAAAGTAAACAACATATTTCACCACCTACACACATCGAAGCCACTTTTCCTCGACCATACTCGCGTACCTTTCAGCGTTCACATAATTCACGCAGCGGCTCATTATCTGCATATTATTGAATTACGGCTCGTGTTTCGAGGCTTTTTTCGCTTTTGGCAGGAGAGATGCACTGTAGAACGGCGGCTTTATGGAGTGGATATCCCGTGAGGTTATATTGACAAAACGACCGTTTCGCGGCAATAACGATAATTGCGAAACATGAATCACAGAATCCGCGATTCCGATAATCGATGCCTGCGAGGGCAACATGTGTCCGTGCGTATTTCGGTTACGAGCCCGTAATTGAGTTGGCCGATTCGCGTAAATATGTGTGCACAACGATGCCTCGGTTAATTATGGAAATTGCGACGTTTCTGGAGATATTGTAACTGGACCGCGCGAGCTTTTACGATGAAAAGTACGAGAGCATTTTTTGGTATCAGCAGTCAGGGGCTTACGTTGGAATGATTATTGCGCTCCTCAAAACGAAAATGTATACCGCGGATTTGGTCAAGTCCCTTGAAGAGGACTGACGTTCGCTCGTTAATTGCTTCCATCATTAATGAACACTCCTGAATTACGCACAAGGGCTGCTTTTGACAGTGGTTTGATGCATTATAAATAATGATTTACTATTATCAACCATGTATAAGGCATCAAATATATGGCGGCGTCTGCAACCTTTATACATCTAACTTGCTATTTTTCAGATACGGCTATTTAACTTAAAGCTTATACTAATTTCGTTTTTCCGAATGATTGCCGTAGTTAGTAAAAAATACTTAAGAAATTGGTGCTCGTATAAGAAAAGTTAAAATTACTTTGCCAGTAATATGAAAACAATTTTAATATGCATTTTGATTTTCAAATAGTGTACGAAAAGTTCAGTTTATTAGCACAATTGTTTTGGTACGCAAAATATCTTAACTTTCGCACTGTCGAAAACAAAATAGTAATAAGAATTAAAAAGAACTTGTTAATAATTTTGGATTTCGCTACTTCGAAAGGCTGACCTACATTTAAACAATAAGTAACAATATATACAGTATAAAAAATTACTTGTTATTCTAAACAGATTTCAGTACTTTCATAAAAAAAATATTAAAAAGAATAGTGATAAATTAATAATTTTTTAAAAAGTTTTAAAGTATATCAATGAGAAATGATGATTAGGAAACTAAACAATTTTTTTTATTACATATTACTTAAAAAAAATATAAATTAATTATAAACAAATAAGCAACATTTGTACGGCAAGGAATCGTATATTACCTCATGTATATACCTTTGTTAAAAGGTAATTTTTTAATTACAAATGTATTACTTAAAAAAATATTAATTTTTTAATTTAAAAAGAAAAACAATAAGATAAGAATAATGATAAATGAATGAATAACATTTGTATGGCGGGGAAACTTATATTATCTTATGTATAAACCTTTGTTAAAAGGTAATTTTTATTTTATTACTAGATATTACTATATATATTCTGAAACTTTATTATTTTTCTAAAAACTAATTTTTTTCAGTTATCATAATCTTTTATATAAGCGGAAATAATTCTTTTTTTAATAGATTATAGGTATTTTTATGTTTTTTAAAATGCTTTTTAAAATACAATAATAACATGTTTTTACCGCAACTCAAAAAATTGTGGAGGAAGCAAAAATACGAATTTATTTAAAGTAAATATACTTTTGAAGATTGACCTATCTGATTACTCCTATCTCTTCATCTTTCATCTTTTTATTATATAAATAAAACTATCAATAAAGTGTCTAAAAAATATGGCATCGATTCTCAAAAGGAACGCCTCAGATATATCTTTTAGCATTGACAAGGAGATCAATAATGCGAGCGTCAATGAAAAATGAGCTCTGAAACGTGTTTACCCGGTAACCCGTACATTTTGCTGTCGATGTTACGCGCCGCTGTGACTTACTCACCTCCGGCTCGATCAATCATCGTATGTTTGCGAAAAGAAAAAGAGGCGCGAAAGTCATTCGATGTTAAACGTGAAACTCGACCTAATGATCACCGACGATCAAATCGATCGATCTTCTATCACGGATTTTATTTCACCAGAAAGGAAATTCTTCCTTGTCCTAAATAAGAAGTCCTGGGTAATGAAATACGTAAAAAGTGTGAAATTTAATGAAATAAAATGTAGCTTATAAATTTACAAGTTTATTATATTTTTAAAAGCGCGTTCGCTTTATTTAGTAAAGAAATTTAGTATTCAACAGTTCATTTGAATAATTTCTGAATATCATAATCTGCTCAAGTTATTATCTAAAACTTTCCACTGATTAAATCGTGTTTGATAAAATGATATAAAATCAATAGATTCAAATTGAAATCTAACGAAAAATAAATTCTTGCGATCTAATTATTATTTCCAGATGCCCGAAGACCTCACCAGCATCTGCAGCTTCTTGAAACAAACACAACTCAGCTCGTAATCTCCGCGATAAACCAATCGATCTAGTAGGCACTTCTCGTATATTGCAGCCGATAATAGAATCGTAAAATTCCCGGCACACTTGGCAAGCATGCCTCCTCGCACCGATAAAAGCGCAGCCAGCGAATGGATACGAAGAAGAATTATTCGAGCTTTACCGCATCGAACTGCAGGAATAAAAATGCGCAGGGATGGCACGAGATACAAAGCGCAGCCGGAGGCTTTGCGAGATAAGGAGTCGAGACAAGCACTTGCATATACGCAGCCTTCCTCCGCGCCTGTCTCCTTTCTTATGCTCCGCCTTTGCTCGCCTACTAATCCGCCGTTTTCTCCTCCTCTCTCCCCCCCCCCAGCTTTTCCTAGGCTTTTTTCGAGATAGAAAAGCTTTGGGGACAGGCCAACTTGCACGCATTGAACTGCTGCCCAGCGATTGCTGCTTCTTTGAATAATTGAAGAGGAAAACGTAGATGCAACGGTAGCAATTAAGGCGATTTGATCGTTTAAATTATATCAAAACTTTCATATGAAAATTGTAGATTTATAACATTTACATAAAATCGGATACTACTTCAACATTATATTGCATGTATAGCTTGTTAACGTTTGAAACTATTCATAATTCTATACAACTATATATACTTCTCGTGTCTGTAATTTTTAAATAACATCAGTTCCATTTTCAATACTTGCCGATTCCCTCCCGAGGTTAGATAACATTTCTGCCATTATCTCCTGAAAGATTCACAGCCTCGACTGCACTTGCTTCTACCTTCGATATTCGCTTTGAATTCGCTTTCGGTTTCCTCAGTCTCTTTCCGCTTGAAACCCGCTTTCTTGTGCGCTTTAATACCATTTCTTTGGAGCATCTCGTATCAGTCCTGAACTCTTTGCTCGACTTTCTCCTACCTCGCTTTTGCCGCTTATTTAAAGGAGGCTTCCAGCTGCCAGCGGACGAGGGGAACTTGGCAATAGTTGCGTCGCCACGGTCCACGGAATCCTATTACCTATTTACTCTGTCGATGCTTCTGCGCACAAAACCGCGGAGGAACGGAGGGCAGAGAACGGCGGAAGGGAAAGAATTATAGGAGATGGAACGGAAAAAAGAAATTGATTGATTTTATTAATTTGCATTCGGCTGCATCGGTAATGTAACGAAAAAAGCTTTGTCGGAACCAGGAAATGGAAGAATGAAAACCGTCTAAATATAGGAACGAGAGAAAGGCTGGCTTTTTTAATTGAAAGTACTGTCCAGTTCAAATGTATGCGTAGTCGGCTAGGAAAAATTGAATAGCCAATGTAAATGGAAAATAAAGGTAACAATATTTTTGCAAACTATAAAACTTTAATCCTTTGCATTAACCCTGACAATTAAAGTTCAATAACAAATTATAAATATGCAGAAGCAGGTGATGAAAGAAGGTGATGATATGTACATCATTTTTTTTTTTTATACCAGGAAAAACAGTGTTATCTGAACAAATGGATTGGTTATTTAGTGCCTTGAAACCTACATAAGCTAAAATTCTGCAGAACAAGAAAAAAACTATCAAACCAAATTGTTTTACACTGACGAAACACTTACCATTCCTAATTTATTTTTTGTTCGTTTTCGCCATTAAGGCATAATAATAAACTTGCAAATATTATGGATAATCACTTCATTATATAGTACCGCTTATAAACTTCAATTTACGAGATTAACTTTTCCAACAATTTTGCAAGTTTCAATAAAAGTCATGCCATTATGCAAATCGCCTTAATCCAGTCGACTCTCCAGCAAATAAATCAAAAGGCCAAGGCAAGATCCTTCCAAAAGAGCCGCAAACTCGATAAATGTCATTTCCTCTACACCCCATTATTATTCCGAGCGCGCGGCGCATCATGTACTTTCGAGACCGGTCAATTAATAACGAACGCGTCTGACATAAATTACTCGTCTTACCAGCCCCGAAGAAATTGAAAACCCTCGCAATGCTCTTGTTACACCCGAACACGTGGAATACAGTAATTACAGATTTCGGTTCTATGTAAATAACCAGGGTCGGCGATTCTCCCTGCGTAATGGGAAGGGAGTTTGCTGGAAACGAGAGCGACGCTTATACTTTTATTTTGAGTGGAGCCTGGTTGAAGATGATATCGCGCCGTCTTATTCCGGGCTTTTTAACGAGCTCGCCGCTGATCCGCCAGTCGGGATGAAACCTCGTGTTTCCCTGCGATTGCTGGATTTATTTCAAAGAGGTACGCCTTGGGATGATGGACTTTTAACCTTTTAGAGGCCCGTTTTTTATTACAGGTTGCATTTGAAGGATTTTGATTTAAAAGCATGTCGTAGTCTTACATTTAAATATTTAGTGTTTTTGGTGGTGGGTTTTCAAAGAGAAGTTTGAGATAAAATATGAAATTCTGTTAAAATTTTTAAGATAGTTTCTGCCCGAGGGAATTTTTTTTTTTAGTTTCTATCAAGACTTTTATAAAGACTTATTATTGAAAAAAATTCTTAAAAAGTTGTATGGAAAACTGTATTTGCAAAATAAGATAGTTTATAAACACATAACTATTATGTAATCTATAAGGGTCACATTTTACTTCCGGGATAAAAGAGGGTTCATCGAGAAAATCTGGGAAAATTAATTGAACTTCGAATAGCGTATTTTCCCAGAGATGAAACATAACATTATAGAAGCAGCGAATTACGTGCATAGTTCAGATATGCGAACGAAGAATTTTCTCTCATCTGAAAGACAAGACGAAAGATAAAGTTCGGCTAGCCAGCAGTGCTTTTGAAGCCTTTGTTCTCTTATCTTATCGAATTATGCCAAGTAAAAAATTACAAATATTAAATCTTTTAATGAACCTTAATTCTCAAGTAAGATTCACTTATTAGTTCCTTAAATTTTACTTCTCGAACCATTGATAAATATCAAAAAACTGGGTCAATTTTTAATTAAAGTCATAAACTTGGACACGTTACCAATAATAATCCATTTTCATCGTACTCTTCCGGAAAATTAAAACAACTCTCCAGCAGTGTCCCCGCGCGTTTCCCAAGCTTAACCTCGAAATAGCCCATTGCGTTCCCATAACGAGGCCTTCGAGCTCGCATTAAACACTTAATTGAAGCGAATAAAACACCCGCTGTCCATTGCGTGGGATCAGGAAAACTAAGGACGACTTTCCCCAGAAACGATCCTCTGAAAGACGAGATAAACTCCCTCGAAAACGTACGTTCCGTTCAACGATTGCCTTCTTCTCTGATTTTGAGATCCTTCCGCGTGCGTTATGGTTAGAGGACTTATAATTGCAGTCATACTTGTCTTTTTTGACGTCGGAGGATAAAACTATTATTTCGAGGGAGTTTGTTTGTTCTTGCGCAGTTATTGAGTGAAGATTGCGTACCAATGGTGAAACCGAGCAAAACATTTTCAGCTTTATTAAAGAACCTGTCGGTTTACTTTTTGCGAGATTCGAGACTACAGGAGTTTGAAAATATGATTCAAGATTTGCTGTAGTCGCATTCTTCGAGTTTATAATATCTTCTGTAAATATCTGTTATCTCCATAAAAATGATTACTAAATATTTACCCTATTGCAGTTGTCAAATCAAGTATATTTCAGTGTATCATCCTTACCTGAAAGCAGTTGATAGACTATTACAAGTGAGATAATATAATAAACAACATTTATTTTAAAAATACGATTTACGTTATTAACAATTTATCATGAAAGTTTTACCTTTTCTCCCAATTTTTCTTTTAATTTTCTTTTTCTCTCAGTTCAGAATAAAAAATCGCCAGGTATACATAAAGTTTCAGCTAAGGCGGTGGGATAAATTTCTAAGGAAGCAGCCCATCTCAAGGTCACGATTACATCGTGCCGATTCTTCTTGCGCCAGGATCAGCTACCTCGAAAGTATTGTTTAACTTTAATAAAGCCGGATTTCATGCTGCCCGAGGAAAAAATCTAAGAACTCCGGCCTAGGGATCAGTGTTTTTTTACTGTTTGAAATAAAATTTTTTAAGGTAAACATAATGCAAGCTAATTGCTTCAACTGTTGTTGCGCGAGCGTGGGATTCTTTTTTAGTCAAAATATTAGAATAGTATTCAACAATTTCATTGTAATTTTTATTATAATGAATAATATTTTAAATTTTTATTGGCTCCGTTCAAGTTAAATTAGTAAAGATTATTATAGTTTATATTTCGACTAGAAAATTGTTTTGCATGTACAAGTTTTCCACTGTATTTGGAAGAAAATTGCAATAAAAATTAGACAATACAAACGTATTCATAGTCCAATTAAACTTGAAAGCGCCATTAGTAGGTCTGCCTATAGAAATAGCTTGTATCTGGGACACAATGGGTATTTGAACTGCCGCTAGCAAATGAGCAGCCGCGCATGGTCATGTGAAGCGCGCCCGACGCATCATTCAAAGTCATATGTAACATTCTCTATCTGCAAATTCTATGCTGCGGGAGATCTGCAGGGGTTAATTTGTCGCTTGGTCACAGATCCTCCGGTAGCGGCGGCACCCGCGGGACCTGCAGTTACGCGCGGGACAGCCAGAGAACGAGATAAATGTATTTTGAAAAAATGCTCGAATACAAATGTCTGCAAGCTCAGTCAATTCTTTCCCCGGCTTTTTAACGTGCCTTACATTCACCTATATACATAGTTTATAAAAATAATTTTCTAGATTCTTGTGGAAACTTAAGGTACGAGATTGTCGGAAATGCAATTGGAACTGGTATTTTCTTTTCTTTCTCAGCTTCCCTCATTTCTTCAATTCGAGAATTATCCCAACTCAATGTATATAATCTTCGCAAATTAACTCGGCTCCCCCGCCGTAAGTTCCGATGTGCTTAATGATCTATGAAGCCGCCGAGGAGGTGGAGGAGTCCCAACGACAATGTACTCGACGCTGCTTGCGCTGGTATGTGCGTGTAGCTTCACGCCCCGCGTGGTTTACCGATGCAGTGCGCTCCCGGGTACGCAACGCTTTTAGTATTGATGTATGCCTGCTCGATTACTGGCTTTAAAATATTTGCTCTCCCGGCAAATAAATTTTTTATTATTTCTCTGTTTTTACTGGCTAGTTACGCTTTTGTTACAGAAATAGGAGTGAGCACTTACGTCACTGACAGGGAGGGACTTTTCTGAAAATGATACGTAATCAATTTTTTCTTACAATTAAGTAGTTTAATGTTGACCTTTTAGTTTTAAGACATGAAAATGGAGAAACGTACAAACATTATTGACAAGTGCGTTCTATTTAAATACATTTAGTATTTTGAAATTCATTCGGTAAATGTGTCAATAAACCTCTCTGATAAACCTTTGTATATTTACATTCAAAACTTAACAGAAAAGCATTTAAGCTGCGCATTATGTTAGTGCTGTAATCGACTGCTAAAGCTACATAATGTGTAATTTTCATTTCAAATACGCCTACATTTTTTTATTCAATGCATTTTACCGATAATCGAATGGAAATAATCGCATCGAGTTTAATAGGTCAGAAGAATTAAAAAATCGAATTGAAGCGAGTATTTGGTGAGCAAGGAAGTAAACGACTGTACGTGCATGGGATTTCTATAAGTGAATTAGCTTTTTCTTTAAATGTTTAAATTTCAGAGACATTTTCTTTGAATCCGTTTCTGCTTTAATGCGCCTTTACTAATCGATTCGCTTTTCCACGTCTGCCAGGGCTAGCTAAAAGCAATTCTCTCTTATACTACTTTTTGCTGTTGCTTACTAAAAAACCGTTTTAATAATGGTGTTTGTCGGAATAATATTAGCGACAATTGCATCTGTTCGACGAGTCATCGAATCGAAGGTGAAAAAATTTTGTAAAATTGTATTCTCCAATTTTTCGTAAAGAAATCATTGAAATCGAACGGATTTCACAAAAGAAAACTATAGACGTCACTATGTTCTTTAAAATAAAAGAAATAGTTTAAATTTTATAAATTTTATAACTCTAACGTGAAGTTTACCAGCAAAATGTTACCAATTCTTTAACAATAAATAAGATAAATCAAATTCATATATAATCTTCCATTAAACGTATATTAGCTCTAAAAATACAAACATTCGAAAAGTCAAAAAAACGGATCCACTAATTCTGCCATTCAATCACAGACGCAGCACAGCTCATTGAATCACAAACCGATCCACGCAAGCGACCGTCTCTCCCTACTCGCATCTCGACGACATCGAGCAGAGACGGACGACGTGCTTTCAGAGCAGCAGCAGACCCTCCGCCGCTGGAAAAGACAAAACTCTTTTCATATCGCGGCCGGTCGCCGTTCGGTCGGAAGGAAGAGACGCGAATCTAATCCCGGAAAAAGAGCGGCAGGCGCTGGCAGATGGCTCGGAAAATCTAGGATTACGCGAAACTAATGAAAATATCGAATTACCGCCACGTACCCACAGAAGGGACGGAGAGACCAGCGATAGACGGAGCCTGCGAGTCCCTGCAGTCAATTAACCGATTGCAGGGCAACTGATTGGCGTAACTTTATTCCTTGGGTTTGTTCGGATGGGGTTTTGTTCTGCCGAGGAATAACGTTGTTGAAAACTGTTTAGAAATGTAATTGCGCTAATGGTGTTTAGGATTTTAAGTTAAACTTTTGGATTATTTTCATTTATAAAAGTGATTTGCCAGTAAAAAGACGATATTATTTGTAACCTTTTTTATTAAATTTTTTTATCACTACTGATATTTCCTGACATCATAAATTTACTCTGCAAGCAAGAAACGGCAATTCCAACTAAATGCACCTAAATAAACAACTGCGTCGAAATATTAAATTCTGTCACCAGAAGCGTTCATTTCGCACTGCGGTCGAAACCAGCAGCGATTGCACCGCAAGCAAGCTGCCAGGCAGGCAAAGGTAAGGAAAAAAGCGAGGACAGGAACACAGGGAATATCGATTGGCAGGCTGGCTGCCAAATCACCATTGCACCTAGCCGGGCTGTGTATAACCGCTACGTCGTCGCGTCCAATCGTTAAAGCGAGGCGATGTTGTCGCTTCCAAGTTTCCGGCAGCGACGCCTCGTTCGATGGCTTTCGTTACTTTGCAGATGGTAAGCAGAAATAGATATAATCTACGATGTTTCAAGTAGATTGAAATGGACTTAATTATAAAGTCTACACTTATTTATTTTTTTACTTTTAAATCTATTAATATCAATAAGTAGAAAACTAAAGATGTGAAATATTCTTTTCTTAATACAAACTAGCAAGAAACTTGGCGAATAAGAGGAATGTCCTTTGACGGTAAAAGAAGATCGTGGCATAATTTATTACAACTGCGAGAGGATGAAAAGGAGAAAATGCGCATGCCAGCGTGCCTGCAAACGCACGTGCGAGAGGAATAAAGAAGAGCCATACATTTGGGCATTATTGTTGAGTAAAAAATTTTTCGAATGAATAAAGGAAGATGAACGAACAACTTCAAGGAAAATAAAATACAATATTCATTGGTCACATTTAATTTTGAAAGTTTGAATAATTTAAATTTAAATAATGTCAAACGATAAAGTTCATTGAAAAGCAAGTTGGGGATGTCGGTGCTTTGCAGGGCATTTCACACCTAGTTTGTCATCGTTTTACTGGCGCCAAAAATCCTGCAGCAAATCATTTTTTACGCTCCATTTACGAGTATAAAATGTACGGAAATCCGAGTGATCGACCTCACTCCAAGCAAAGTGTGTGTGTAGACATCGTTAAACATATTGTGCCGGGCTTAAAATTTGTAAATAATTAATGCCTACCTTTCAACGTGTGTGAAAAAAATAATTTAAATTTTTTGAACTAAGGTATATGAATTCAGATTTTATCATTTATTTTACAAAATAAAGATTTCACTAAAAACTTGTATGTTTTCCAAAAAAAGGCCAGAATTAAAGTTTAATTAAAAATTGCGAAATAGTCAAACAGACATTGCTTTTAATCATTCGATCGGTCGGTCAAATAAATTTCATAGCTTCCCACTATCTCTTGGTCAAAGCCATTTTAGTGTAGCCTTTGAAGTCAAAATGAATTTAAACATATTGGTTTGAAAGCTTGAAATATATAGCTGAGATAAAATTACAGTAAACTAATATATTCATCCACAACATTGCTCAAAAATCCGCCACTTAGAATTTTTATACTGCAACTCTTTGATTTAGAGTACTTTTTCCCTGAAATACGTTCTACGACTTAATTTTAAATTTACGATTAATTTAGGATGTATATGCAAACATTAGCTTTTATTTTACGAGATATTTTTTGTCATAACTCGATTAACTTAAAATTTCAATTTTATCATTAAACTGCAGGTATACAATTTTACTTAATTAAATTTCTGTTGAATTTTCCGCCATTTTACAAAAAAAAAAACATAATAAGTTAACAAATTACGCGTTACTTACACTTCTTTTTCTTTCTTTTGTTTATTTCTTTTAATTTTTTCTGCTGCTCCAAGATAGTTGAACTCTAAATTTTATTTAAAACGTTTAGTTAAAAAAAATCAAAGGTCCAAATGCAAGCCTAATCTGTCATTACTCGCAAGAGAATTGATCGAATAGCGGGGCGGACAATGGTATCGACAAGTGACTCCTCCTCTCGACACTCTTTCTCTGATGAAAGAGAGACTGAGCTTAATTAACCCCTGACCGAAGCGAATCCGTTGACGCTCGAGCAGCTAATTTCGTGACTACAGGCCCGGAAATAAAGCTTTATTCGCTCTCAACGCCGGTACAATTCATTTCCCTCCCTCACACGCATGCAATTTTCATAGATCCTTAACGAGTTTCCGAGACGACTCTCTGCCTTTCGGCTTTGAGCTTATGCGTGAAAAAATGCAATTCCACGAAGCCAGAAAACAAGGGAAAGGGAAAATCGCTGGAGAAAAAAGCAAGCGCGAGCGAGCAGGAGAGTTATGTGCGCGTACACGAACGAAACAAAACGGACGAGTTGTACGCAAACCTCTACTGAACAAACAAACGGGTTAATTAAAACCTCTGACGACGCCGGCGCAAACTGGTCCTGGACTCTCGCTCGTTCTCTTTCTCTCTCTCTCACTAAAAAGATATAAGCGCGAATAGTCGCGAAAAAGCTGACGGAAAAATAACGAATTTTTCGGAAACACCGGAAAGAGCTACGTGTTTCGGTGTTGGTAACGAACGACTCTTTTTTCGGGAAGGAAAATATGAGCATTCAGGGCAATTTAATTATCTGCTGGCTCTCAACTTGATGCGGCGTTTTTAACTTTTTTTTAAAACTTTTTTTATCATTTTCAATTCAAAGTTTCCAAAATTTCTACCGCGGAGTACCAATTAACTTAGTATTTTGGTACAATGCAATTTCTAAGAGAATCATTAATCCTATCCTCGATTTCTAAATTCCAAAGCTCCTCACTTTTACTATTTTCCGGGCCATTAATACGTCTCAAATAACTCTCGTGCACATTCACACCTTCGCCAGCAGATAATCCATGCGCGACGCCTATTTGTATCGCAGTCCGCAATTCGAGCCTTAAACGCGTATCTAATAATATAGGCGGAGACTGCCAAAATGTTTAGCAAATTATTATCGACGGTGGCGTCGTCATAGAAATACGCTGGAATTCGACGGTCAAGGTATATTCGAATGCCTGCGGGATGACTTTGTTGAGTTTTACGTAGTAGCTTTACGCGTTTATAAAGACAATGTCTTAAAGCTGATGAAGCTGCTATATTTAAACATCTAACGACTTTCTTCAGACTATACCGCTTTCATTCCGATCTTTCAATGGGAAAATATTTGGAGAAGTGCACGCAAGTTATTGCAAAATAATTAGTCTAAGAATTGTTCTTGTAATAACTGTCTTTAATTTTTAGTTACTATTATTTAATGCAGTTATTCAAGTTTTGGTATACTTTCTAGGTAACAAAATAATTCCTCTTTCTTAAAATTGTGCTACACTTTAAATTATAACGGCAGTTTCAAAACATTAAACTAGTAAAATAAATAGTAATCGAATCTTGACCTCATTGTTTTTTCCTTAAAGCAGCGCTACTTCGAAGGTTTAAACAAAGCGGCTTTACATAATTTTGAAAGTGTATCAAAGCTTGATTACTTAAAAATCGAAAACGCTCCAATAATATGTGACCACGCACACATGCATGTTCGATTATTGTTTTGGGCCTTATTGGATTTGTAAGGAAACTTAAAAGTATGTATCCATTATCTAGTATCTGGAAAATGCAAAAAATAAAGCTTAACATAAAGATAAAAAGTATCGACTGCTGGTAGCCTTGCATTCTTACCAAGCCAGGAAAGAAGACGCAGTCTTTCTTCTTAATATAAACTCCCATAGTGTTGTGCATATATAATAGATCAAAAAGTGCACAAAGAGCAATGCTGCATTCAATTCTCGAATGATGGATTACCACGAGGCTTTTGAAATAATCAGTAAAGTCTTGAATTAATCGCTCGAACCCTAAATTTAATTTATAATCACTTAAACCCTTTAGTCGAATGCATACCTACATAAAAATCACATAAAAGTACTTCGTTAAAATTAAAATAACTGAAATGTTGATAAATAAAAATTAGTAGATTTGGTGTTTACTTACAACTCGCATGTTAGCGATGTAAAACAAAACCTCGTCAGGTAAGTTTAGTAGGTTTATATGTGATTTAACTTTCTCTTCTTCTCTCTGATTTTGATCATTGTAGTTTTTACGTCTTGTACGTACCATCTTGTTAAAAACACTTTTTAATTAACACCTTACCTGAAAATTGTCATCACAAACTAATAAAACTTTGAAAAATTAAAGCTTAACTAAATTTTTTCCTTTGTTTCATACTCTCAAGTCAATAAAGATTTATATAAAAGAACTTTAAAAACTTGCCTTAAAAGCTAAAAAATTGTTGTATAAAATAAAATCTTAATTGATGTCGGTTAATATATTAACAAATTTTGTTCTAAATAATTTATTAGAAAATAAAGCACAAGTTTTGGAGTTGATTTGCGTAGTTATGGCTAGCTTTATGTATACAGGGTGTTCCAAAAGTATGGATCCACCTAAATAATTTTCCAGGGTCGCATTTTCCGGAAAAATGGTTCAGAC
>JAWWEM010040137.1:0-13875 GCA_035582935.1 Ormyrus thymus
ACTAGTCAAAACTAAACCAGAAATCGCATTTCTGGCTATTCATTAGTCAAAAACTACGTAAGATTTCTACCAGGGTGATAAATAAAACTTTTCAAAGAATACAATCTCTCACAGGAGAATAAGTCTTAATTATCAAAGTAGACTATCGCCACTCTCATCTTCCGAAGCAGATCCGACTTCACTTAAAGTTTAAAGAAAACTTTGACCTCCGCGCGCCAGAAAGGCGCTATATCAAAACATTCCCTCCGCGTGAAAAGATTCTGAAAAATTCAAGGAGCGAATGAACGCGTCGGCGACTTTGGCCTTGCGCCTCGAGACGGCAATTATTTAAATTACAAAGCGGAGGCGCCTCAAGTTCATTCCGAAAAATTATCCTGGTCACGCTTTTTTCTTCCTTTTTTTTGCCTTTTCTGGGCGCTGCTTCGTTGAGCCGAGAGAATGTCGTCGTGGGGTTTAATTGACTAAAAATGATTTTAAAGCAGTACTGAAATTTTGTAAATATATTACTCGGAATTTAATGTTAAAGTTGTAAGATTTTTAAATAATGATAGGAAGAACAGAGGTTACAAATTGTTTAATAAACTATTATGAATAATAAGAAAATTAGTGAGATTCACCACGATTACATGCAAGTTAAAAATAATTGGTCAGAAATGATTGCTTCAATTAATGATTGTGTTGTGACTGTCGGCTGTGGAACAATGCAATATTTATTATTATAAAAATAATTGATACAACATCATTGTTCGCATCAATGCTATTCTGAAAATTAAATTATTATGAAAATAAATTATTAATAATTGTTTGTGAATTATTTGTAAATATTTGTAAATTGTTTGCAATTTGTCATACTACTTAATTTTATAAGACATGAAACTTTACATTCCTGCTCTCTTGTCTACCGTTAGAATCGCCAAAATCGCAACAAAAATACTCCCTTACTCCTTAATCTTTAAAATCTTAATTTTGAAAATCTTACCGCAATCCCATAAGCAATTGTCCGCGACAATACTTTCAACACTCCTGGTATAGAATCTCGTCGTACCCGAGGCTTTTTCCTCCTTCCCAAAGTAAAGAATAAATCGAACCCTCCGCTTCCGTTCCAGCGCGATGGACGCTGCCGCTGACGGACGTGCTGATGGCGACTTACGCGGACCAGCCAAGCGACAACGTCGATGACTTCCGGAAGAAGGAGACGTCGCCGAGCTCGCCGGTCGGCACCGTCCTGGCCAACGCGCCGACGAGCTTCGTCCTGCACTACGCGGCGCGCGCCCCCAAGAACAAGTGGCGACACCACAGCGTCACCATGAGCCACGACGACCCCAGGCAGGTCTCCTCCTGGGTCAAGACTATACGCAATTATCTCGCAAGTGAGTGCTTTTCGCTTTTGCGCGAGACAGATGAGGTGGGAAGGTTGTCGAAAGAGTAGTGGAGTTGGCCAGTTGAAGTGGTTCTGTTTTGAAGGAAATAGTTTAGTAACTGAATAATTTTTAGGTCTGTCTAGTACAGGTGAGCTGAAATGCAAATTGGTAAAAAGGCGGAAAATGATAATAGTGCTTAAATTTAAAAAAAATAACTTTAAGGTGAACGTTTTAGTTACTAATTAGCTGATACTTTTAAATGCAGAAGTAAAATTATGTAAATAATACTGCTCTGCATGATAAATAATTACGCCTTATCAAGTTCAAGTGCACGTAGAATGTGTGACGTATGCATATTTATGTACTTGTTCGAAACTACCAGAGTAGAATAATAATCTAACGCCAATGTATGCAAGCATTAAATAAATTAGAAGAGAGTTCCGTGAGAATTAAATATTTTAATTACAAGTCTCGGCTTTATTAAGTTATTTAGTTATTCATAATGAATAAAACTGATTTTATCTAATTATATCGCTATATATTTCTTTGTATATTTTTAATACTTTTACACAAATCTCTATTCACTATAGGAGTATCATTTTTTACTCTTTCTGAAAATGAAAAATTCAAGGTCATGCAAGTAGCTCTTTATATTTTGTAAAGAAGAACAAATGTTTTTAAAAACAAGCCGTTCTTATCGAACTGTCAGAGAGATATTTCACAAAATCGTTTATCTTATTTCATCAATAATTTATAAACTACAGAGAGATTTAGAGTGATATGATTCACGTTAACTTTTTCCTTCTTCCATCTTCCGTTTATTATTCGCCGAAGTTGCTTACCTTGATGCAGCCTTTTTACTATTTGCTGAATTTTTACTGCGCAGTAAGCTCAAAGAAATTTATCGAACGCGTTTTCTTCTGCGTATATATTAAACAAAGTGAGCTGCATTTCCTTCCTTCTTTTTCAGTCTAAAAAATACAATTATAAGAATTATAAAGCCTATTTTTCCAAGGTCCAAGCATATCATACGTACTATTATTCTTATTATTAGTAACTTCTTATTTCACACTCGTTTTTGTCAGAAACATTAATCACGTCCCCAGCAAAACCTAGAATTTAATCAGTAAAACTGTGTTTGCGTCATGGAGGCTAAATTCAGATTAACTGTCTGCGATCATATGCATATTATGCATCCCGACGATTTTTTTGTATTAAAAAATTTTTCAATATTCATTTATTCCATTTATTTGACTGCGATTATTATTAAAATAGAGAATAATTTCGAATTTCGAATTGTCGTTCACCTTCTGCAAAACTATATACCTCAATTTATTGAGTAATCATCAGTTAATGCTTTATTCATGAGTCATTTAAATATGAAAATTTTGTCTTTAAAACCCGAAAGGGGCAGAGCCACTTTAGGGTCATAAGTGTGTCACGAATAATAACCCACGCAGAGCAGATCGTATTGCGAATTTCGAAGGACGACGTATACACTCTTATTGATATGCAAACTAATCTTTCCGAAGAAAGCCCATAATCGATCACTCAATCAATATTCATCGACTTTTATTGCGTCCGATAGATTTGGAAAGATAATAATCAGCGTCGTATTGTAGGCGGAGACAATAATATTTGATGATTTCATCGTCGACTCTGTAAATTAAACTATTGCAATCTAATCATTCTCACGCCGTAATCTCTCCCAAATATTCCCCCAAACCAAACCTCGCCGTTCATCAACATACTAATCCTCTCGTAAACGAAAATTTCCATCGAAAATCTATGAGCCCCGCATAATTCTCATTGCAGACCTGTCGCAGCGACCGCGAAAAATCCTGCTGTTCGTGAACCCGTTCGGCGGCAAGAAGAAGGGCCTGCAGATCTGGGAGAAACGAGTGCAGCCGCTCATGAACCTCGCCGGCATCGAGGCGAAGGTCGTCGTCACCGAGCGCGCCGGACACATTCGAGACGTGCTCATGACTAGCGAGCTCGACAGCTATCAGGTAAAGTTTCAAGTGAGGATGGGTTGAACGTTCGCGAATGTCGTTTTTTTTTCTTTGCAATTTCTGCAGTTGACGAGAGCTGGCAAATTGGTCGGTTCGGTAAAAAGATATTAGGAGGTATGAATGTATTCGTTTCTACGGTTTGGCTGATGAGCTCGATAAATCAGGGCAATGAAACGTCACCGCGACGATAAAAAAAGAGGTAGCGGGCAGATTCATCAATCTCGTTGGGCGCGTTAAAAAGAATTTTATTTATTACGTATCGAGAATAGAAAATTGGAGTTTATTTCGATTGAACTACCTTTCATTTCTGGCTTCTCAAGGGAATATTACAGACTTACTACGCCCTTGACACTTCTACTTCAAACGCACACATTGTGGAAAGTAAAGTCGTATTTTTAAAGTCTCCACAAGTCCATAAAATTGTTATACCCTGCAGTATAAGCAAAACAGTGGCAATTACGCGCCAAAAAAAAAAAAAAGAAATCCCACCCGCTTTCTTAAAAGAGCCTCGAAATCCCTTCATCTCCGTTCCCGCACAGGACTCCAAAAAAAGTCAAAACACATCCCGCGCGTTCTGCAGAAATCCCACTTTTTTCCACTGCTACATCCACATAAAAATTCCAGCTCCTTTCTACGCAGCCGAGAGTCGAGCGCTGCGTAGGCGAGCGGCACCGCGAAGAAAAGTTGAAACGAACGTTGGATAACGTAGAAAGTTTTGCAAACGGAGAGCCGCGATTACCGGGATGTTTTGCATCGCGGCTTAATGAAACTACTGCTGAGGCTTTTTGCGAGCCGCCTTTTTTTCGAACGGAGGAAATGGAAAGAATGAGATTAGGCTCGAGCGCCGCGGGGTCTTTAATTGGCGTGAGAGCCGGGCTGTTTTTGAAAAGAGCAAAGCGAAGAGAAGTCGAATGGTTGGCTTAGTGTTGAATTGAAGCTTCATGCTGGGAAAAGTATAAGCTTGGAATATTACTTTTCGACACTGGTGTGGAAGTTGATTACACAGGCCTACGAAATAACAAAAGTACCCTGTACTTTTGACAAGACAGAAATATTCTTATGTATTATGATTAGGGGATTCACCTCTAACTTTTGAGAAAAAAGCAAAAAACATAATTTTTTATTTTTTTGGGAATTAAAAAAACGGAAAGTGATAGAACTAATCTGACTTTAAATTTGAATTCTGCGGATCAAAATACACGGAAAACTATAGTTTGGTTTCTTTTTTCATGAAATTTCGACCCTTGCAGGGTTTTGAAGATACGTATAAAAACTTCAATTAAACATACCAGCCCTTTTCAGTTTTAGTAGGTATGGGTTTTGATACGCTGCTACAGTTTTCAAAGTCCAGTAGTCCAGTAAGGATCGAAATTTCATGAAAGAAGAAACCAAACTGTGGTTTTCTATGTATTTTGACCCGCAGAATTCAAATTTAAAGTCAAATTAGTTCTGTTACTTTACGTTTTTTCGATTCCAAAAAAAAAATGAAAAATGATGTTTTTTGCTTTTTTTCTCAAAAAATTAGAGGTGGATCCCCTAACCTAACTTCGGATTTGGATTCAGCGACGAAAAATACATAAGAATATACCTGTCTTGTCAAAAGTACAGGGACTTTTGTGATTTTGTAGGCCTGAGTTATTTACCTCGTGAGACATTTTTCTACCACGAGCGCCGAAAAATCATGTCAAAGTCGTGATTCTGAGGTTAGAGTGGTATAAAATATAATTATAATAACAATTACAATGAATGTAAATATGTGAGGAAAATTCAAAGCTCGAACGCCCACGTGCTTGTTCCAAAGTAACGGAAGGGCGGGGTGAAAAAATTAACGAGCAAAAATCGTCGAGTCATCAAATTGTGCATCTACGCTCTAATGAAACATTGTGCTGCGGTTTTAATATATTAAATCGAAAGTCACTTTCTTTCGATTGAGCTCTGCAGTTGTTTTATATGGAAAGTTAAAGCGGAAATTAGATTCAGATTTTTTTGTTGATTAACGTTGGATAGTACTTACAGCATTGAAAATGAATGTCTACTTATTTACATTAAATAATTTGAGAAATTGTAAGTTTTACCAATAAAAAAAAACCGAAAGGGAAAGTTTCATTAAAATAGTAAATGACGCAGAAGCTGTTATGATGAACGTAAATAATCCCTTGACATCGATCGAAACTTCCTTGCAGTAAACTAACTTTTATTGGCATCAGGCAGCGAATTCTGTAATTTAATTGATTTTAGGAGAGCTTCTTCCGCGGGCTCGAGTTTATAACGTGGCGAAGCGACCTACTTTCGAAGCAGTTACTATTTTCAGTGCTCGAGTAATTTAAGTACGATCCATTAAGGCTCGCAATTAATTTGAAATATTCCATGCGCGGTTTCACAAGCGTACCGCAAATACATCAAACTCTAAGTGCAATTGCCGAATGAACGTATCAAAGCGGAGTCAACATGTTATTGAATGGAACTCAAAGCAGTTTTCATTTTTTACTACTTTATGCCGAAGTTTACAGCATTGCCGCATTAATCAAAGCGAAAACATTCCACTTCACGTTTAGAGCCACTGCTGTGTTTTTCCTTCACGCCATTTTCACAGGACGGAAAGTTAGGCTCATATTCCCCCCCGCATACTTTCCATCATTACAGCAATATCCGATAGAATTCCGTCTAATTAGAGCTGAATTTTCCAAGCGCTTCCACCGAGATTCCACAATATTCGCTCGCGAGCCGAATAATGCGCGCTCGAATGACCGAAATCCCGGGTAATTCGAAGCCGGTGGAATCGGGCATCCGGAATAGCGCGGCTTACGGTGGCATTACCCGGACGCCGCTTGCGCGTACGCGCACCGTTGAATACCAGTGCAGGCTTCGATGACTACTGACCTCAGAATTCGAAATATCCTTCGCCGGACGGGTTGAAGGCAGTTCGTCTCGCGCCGCTGGAGGGACAAGTTTCTGCCCGCTGAATCGATGGGAATCTCGTGTCGTTCAAGAGCGTTTGCAGTAAAGATATTTTGTACTTTTTTTTGCTTCTTTGGTGGTCTTATGTCAAGCATACAAGTTATATAACTAACACATGTTTTAATAGCGATAATAAAAAGCAAGAACATTACGTAATACACGCAATTAGGCAATAAACGTAAATGATAAATTAAAGTTTCTAATGAATATGATTTGCAACTCATTCGTGACAAGGTTTTGATTCTTCGCTGCGGAAGAAATTTTACAATTTGTATTCACGACGTTTCTTCTGTAAAATGCTATGTCCACGGCTTGAGCATAGCTTTTATCTACATTAGAAATACATTATTGCAATCGTAAATTCCTAAAAAAATTTTATAGCTAGTAATATTTTGAATAATCGTTGTTGTAATGCAGGACAATGATTCATGGAGCATTCGAATGAAAGCCAATTGAATCGACCGTTTTTAGTCGTCCTGGTTTATTTTCAACTATATTTTGTCGGCATACTTATTAAGCTTGTAAATATTTAAATATGCTAAAAGATGTTAAATGCAATTGATGTACTAATTCCTAATAAAAACAGTTATGATCAAATAAGTTCTTAATATGAAAAAGATTAAGCTTGAATATTATGTAAAATCAATTCTTTTAAACAAAATCAACTTTCTTATTATAAATAAAGTTAAATACATTTAAAGATCTCAAATTTAGATTCTCTTTCATCGATTTCTTCCCCCGAGACAAGGCACCACATTAAAATAAAAACTTCCCCCCCCCCCCCCCCGAGCTGAAATCTCGTGACAGCGCCGGCATTCATTCGGATTTGCGGAATAAACAGCGGCACTTCCGCAGTCGAGCACTCATTTTTATTCCGAGTGGCTCCTCTTTGGCGCGCCTTGACTTCGACTCCCGATCGTTAGCACTTTGCGAATCAATGTGTTTACCGACCTCAAGTCTTTTGCTTGCTGTTCGCTTTTAGCGATTGTTACTTGGTTGAAAAAAAAAACAATCGGTTTAGCGCCTCGGAATTTTCGGGTGTCAATTTAATTAGCGAATGCACGTTCTTATCGATGCTATTTTTTCTTTTTTCAATTTAATGATTATTAACGTTTGTACACAATATAGACATACTAACGCCTTGGTAACGTCACATTCATAGTAATCTTTTGTATCTTTGTTGATAAAAGTTTAAAGTAAAAAAAAAGAAAAAATACTTATCTATTATTTTTCGATATTCTATTTGACGGACCTATAATGGAATTTTTCATGCAAGGACCCAATTACTTGTCGTATTCTATATTTTGAAACAAATTTTTTATAATTTATCAATAAAGACTGTCCAATTTAAACACGGAGAAAAGTTTCTATTAAAAATTAAAAATTACGGTTACTTTGGACCTTTTCGAATTTGTCTATATTTGTTATGAAAGTAAAACTGAATTACCCTAAATTTCATGCGAGATTTACATTTTACTTTCATAAGAAATGGTTTTCCTTACATTAGATAACGACACCAAAACGTCACCCAAACTATACATAATAAACCTGCAAAAACTTCCGCTCATAAGAAACATCCGTCGCCATTATCTCCTCGGCGTTCGTCAACAGCTTCGCATGACTATCCGCTACGTCCGCCACTCGAACGAGTGCACCCGTCCTCGTCCGGCGCGCACGTGCTCTCTTTGCTCGCTTATCTATTTGCACCGTTCGCACAGCTGTCCGGTGTTAGCCGTTCGGTTCTGGACTGCGGGCTCCCCCGCCGTATCGACTTGCGCGCAAGCTCGGGAGTCGCGTGCCGCCGAGTGACACAATTTTCGATACTTTGCACGCTGCGTGACTGGGGAGTTGACGCAATTACGCCTGAATAATTTAGCGCTACTCTGAAGGGAATGAATTTTTTACAGAGGTTTTCGCGGGTACGTTTTTTGAATGAATTTTTGTGAGGGTAGAGAGAATAAAAAAAAAAAAAATTTCCGATACCGGGAATCGAACCCGAGCCTCCTGGGTGAAAGCCAGGTATCCTAGCCACTAGACCATATCGGACGATGCTGAGAGGAGGAAAAAAACAGTGTAGTACGGGGAATTAAGGCCCTGGCCAAGTACTTAATAATTTCATAATTAATATCATTTATTTACAATTTTTAAAGTTACTGATAACTTTGCTTATATAAAAAGATTAGTCTTAGTAAGATTAAAAAAAACAATGCAATGATTGCTTTATCTAACAACTAATTTAATTCTTTAGACGTTTTTTGCCGATTAATTCTTTGTTAATTATCTAAATTTTTCATAAACTAATTTTATAATTTTATTTTTAAAGCCTACCATTTTTTAATAAATATTTTAATATACATTAAGATTAAGATTATAATAAACTATCTACATTTACATTTACTCGAAACACTAGATTAATGATTTATGTATGAAACTGTAAATGCCATGCAATTGCCTTAAATCTAGCTATAGAACTTTTGTAGTCATACTATCGCATGATATCATTTCGATCTCGATTATTTACGCGGCGCTGTATTGTTTGAAAAATAATATTCTTTCTATTGTTGGATAAAAAAAGCTATCGGTCATGAAAAAAAATTGTCTTAAACGTCCTACAATTCATAGTTTATGTGCAATATGAAAAAGACGACTGGTATCAGTATGTATAACAATGAGATCTAGAATCTTGTACGATTCTTTATTATATCATAAAGCAAGGAATAGTCTTCCAATGCATGCAATAAAGCATTCTTTTCAGAATTACGCAAAGATTTCATTGTGCATTTAAGAATGGCTAATATTCAGTATAATAAAGTTTCTATGAAATAAATTTCCTCAATACGACTATACAACGCTGCTCTACAAAGCAGAAAATACCAGAATATAAAATAAAAGAAGCCTCTTCAAATTTGATTACTACCTGCAGCTCTTTGTTCGCAAAGAAAACCTTGGCAACAGTCAAACAACAAAGCATATTCCATATATATATCATAGTATATATCCACCAGTTTCTTCCCCATCCTCACAACAGAACCCTGCTCTCAAAAAGCAAAAACCTCCCGACCCACAGTTCCGAATCGAAGTCTCCGCGAGCAGTCAGCACCGTCCGAAAAATACCGCCGGCATTAAACTTCACCGCGCGGAGCAGGTCCGAGCCCTACTTCGCCCCCAACCTCGGCCCCGATTCCCTCGCGACAATCCGTTCGCGCTCTCGCGTCTAACAATAGTCTCCGCGCGCGGAAAACAGTCGCGGCGGAGATCGATAGCGCGGGAGAAAAGGGAGACGGGGTCGCGCGCCGCGTTGCGCAACCGTCGAACATCCAGGGAGGCTCTTCCTGCTCGAAGCCTCGCAGGAGCGCGACCGGTGTCACCGACTGGCGGCGGCTGGCTGGCTCTTTGCGGGGTCGTTGACCTCGGCGAAACTCAAGGATCGCCTCGGCGAGGAGCAGGAATAGATTCGGAATTGCGAGAGGAGGCGAGGAGATTTATTGGCCCGTGCGTGTTTTGCAGCGGCGGTGACGTGCGCACCGGTTCGCGGTGTATTATAAGACGTCGGCTGCGAGTTTACGAGGCGCTGGTTTCCTGGCTGATTTATATTGAAAGAATATTTGAGCGTCTTTTGTTTGCGCTTTGTACGTACAAAGTATGAAACTCTCGTAGATCTGCCACCAGAAAGCCACTTAACTTGTAGTAAATTTTTCCGCAACATTTTTCTCGGCGTGCAGAATTTCTCTCTAAAGGAAAAGATCGTAAAACTGTTTGAAAGGAAAACTTTTCTTTTGACGTCTTGTTTAACATTGTTTGCCTTTCATAAAGAAATCGTCTACGCAGCGTAAAGATGTAAGAATAATATTACTCTTAGCTTCTTGTACAAAAATAGAACAATGGCGAAAGCATATTTAAATAATCCATGAAAGCAAACAGTGCGCAAAAACAGCCACCTCGTCAAACAGCGTTATCAACCTGCAAACTAACCAGAGCCAGGAACCACATTCAGTCACATACAAAAAACGCAAGAATATCAGCGGAAAAAATTCGTATCAGCACATCCGAGGCGCGATCGTTAGGTTAGTGTCTACAGCGAAATTTACTCTCTGACGTCAGTCATCGGCAAATAAGACGTGCATTAAAAAACATCGCCGCGAATACTGCCGTGCAAGTCAACGAGCGCAGTTTCGGAGGCGAAAATCTATTTAAATCTGAGCGTTTAGCGTTTGCTGCACTTTGCGAATTTTGTAACTGCCGTTAGAGCACAGACTTGCATAATGAAGTGCATCAGCAGCCTCTCGCTGCCGCCTACCGGTTTTATGAGTCTTGGTATGAAAAGGGGCGAGATTTCCGTTGGGGGGAAAGCTTGGAATTCGTTGATGAAAATGTTCATTCGTTTCCTGGATTTGACATGCATTTATTTAGAAAGTTGCTAATGGGATTTAATTATCAATAAGAGTTGTGCATTATTTGTTATTTCATAATCCGCATTATAAATGCATAATTTGCGCAATGCTTTTAAAATAAACTTAAAGAGCCGTCCATTGTTAAAAAAAGTTAAAGGTCAAAGAAACGTTAGATGCTAAGTAAAGACCGACTAGAATTTTAAATAAATGCTAACGTATTATGAAACCTTATGCTTATAAATATCTTTGCGACTCGTGTAAAGTCGGTAAGATGCGGTTAAATTTTTCATGTGCCAATTATAAACGATGTCCAACTGAAATTGAAAGTATCTTCAGGTTTTCGTGGGAATTCCGAGAGAATATTACTGTAGATTAAATACTGATTTAGCATTTAAAAATAGATTTCAGAATTTTACGTAACATTACATCTGAATTGGAATCTAAATTTGCATGCATCTGACGAAGATCTTTGTTTATAAGGTCATCCAGGTGGTCTATCCGTAACGACTTGAACAAGTGGGCATTAAAATGTTTTTATGTAGTTATGAAAATCTCAATTGCGCCAGTAATATGACTGTCATTGATACATCGATCGAAGGAGTTGTATTTAAAAAAACCTTAATCGATAAGGAATCTATACATCCGAAGTGCCTGTGCGAGGAATATCAAGGCAGCGTAAAGCAGGAACCGAAGCAGCTTGACAGGAACCTTGAAAAAATTCCACTATTATACTGTAACCTTCCAGCTCCTAGGCTCTAAAATTAATTCACAAATCCGCGCGGTTTTCTCGCGCAGGACAGATCGTTTGCGCAGCGCGATATCGATAAAGTAGAGTTCAACTAATCTCGTAGAAGTATTGCATTGTAAGAATAAACATTATTCAAATACTAGTTAAACAAGTCCACCATTTAATTATTCGCTAAAAAAACTTCAACAGTAAGGATGATTGAAATAAGTGATTGACATGAAAACGACGTGAAATCAGTTTTTCAGCTAAAAAAGCGCGTTGAAAAATACACCCAAGTACGGAAGAGAGTGCGCAGCTTCTAAGATGCACATAAAAATACCCTCAATCAAGCCAGAGTAACCGCTTGCTCAAACCTATTTATACACAAATAAACCCTTGAGCAAAAATCGTATCCCGCCCAAGCTACCAAAAAAGTAACCCACCAACCAACCTCTCACCCCTCCAGGCGGCGGTCTGCATCGGCGGCGACGGCACCTTCGCGGAGCTGTTCAACGCCCTGATCGCCCGCACTGCTCGGGACCAGCGGGTGGACCTGAACGACCCGGACGTCCTGCTGCCGAAGCCGAGCCTGCCGGTCGGCGTCGTGCCCAGCGGCAGCACCGACACCGTCGCCTACAGCCTCCACGGCACGACCGACGTCGAGAGCGCCGTCATCCACATCGTCTTCGGCGACTCGGCCGGGCTCGATCTCTCCTCCGTTCACAACGACAGCAAGCTGCTCAGGATCTACGCCAGCATCCTGAGCTACGGATACCTCGGCGACGTCATCCGGGACAGCGAGAAGTTCCGGTGGATGGGCCCGCAGAGATACGACTATTCCGGTGAGTTGTCGGCGTTGACCTGGGCGTTGAGAGATGCTGCTTGTGAATTCAGGGCTGATAGTGATCGGTCAAAGTTCGCTGAATGCTGTTCGCGTTGATTTGAAAAGTAAAAGATTATTTCGCACTCGATAAGAACAGCGGTGTTCGATCCAATACTGATGTAGAGCAGTAATTATTTCCGAAACACACTTCACATTTTATTCCAAATCCACAAACCCAAATGCGTTTCTTAAGACTCTTCCGTGCAAGACAACATCAAGCAACCTCGTACAGCTCTAATTTGTAATCGAACAGTGCAATCCCTTCAAGACCTCGTTCACCTTCCCCTCGTAAACCAGCAGCGGACCCTCGGCGTATTCAAATCACACTTTCAATAATTGCTGTTCTCAGGTTTGAAAAAAATCATAGCCAACAAAGGATACGAGGGCGAGGTCGTGCTGCTCTCGGAGTCGTCGAGTCATCCGGCGGCCTGCACGAGGTGCCTGAAAAACTGCTCGCGATGCGACGAGCGATCCCAGGAGGAAGTGAACGACGGGATCTCGAGTGAGTTTGAACAAGTACTTATTCGACTTAAAAATTAGACTCGTCCACGAGACTTTTGCACCGCGCGAATAATGCATGTGAACGGTCATTGCCAAATTGTACGACTGCAATTTGACGTCCTTGCGATAACACACTTTTCAGTGGTTCGTTATAAGATCGATCTTATTACAGGATCGTATTTTATTATAATGCAGCTCGGCAGCAAACAAATCGCGCCCTCAGCCTTAATCTCTTCATCCGCGCGCTTCCGTTTCGCCTTCAACTTTCAAACGTCCAACGTCCACACGCGAGCCTATATTAACATCCATCAAACGCCACTCGGCAATCAATATTCCCGACTGCTCAAAGACACGCGTCGAAGCGGCCGAATCCGATCCACATCGATCGCTCAGGCGGCGACCCAGAAGTACGAGTCCACTATACTCGCGCCGCCCTTCCGTGCCGGCAGGCCATTTCCCGCGGAATCTAAAGAGGAGCGCAAGACAGCGCGAGCCGAGTCGCCGGAAGGCCAAGGAAAGGTGGCCGGTATTTTTAGGGCCACGCGATCTCCCGATTAACGTCGATCTCGGATCGACCGGCTCGCGCGAGCGATCTTCCCCGCCGGCCGCGGAAATTGCCGCTTCGCGTACGTTTCAATTTGCGGCGGGTAAGAGCTTCCGAGGGCACGCCGCCGGGAATCCGAAAGTCGACAGGTGGGATTAGAAGCCTGGAATCTTCGAAATTACCGAGGCTCGGCGGGTCGGCTGGCTTGGATAATTGAGGGTTGGAGGCTGGGCTTTGTTTGGAAAGGATTTCTGGCGGCTTTGTGCGCGGTGCGATTGAGGCTGGTTATTAAAAAGTGCGATGGAGTAGCAATTAAAGGAGGACGTTTTCATTCTTTTGAAAAGGAAACTTGGAAGCGCGGTTTCATTCAGAGAGTAATTAGAAGCTATGTTGTAAGTTTCAGGATTTTTTTAAATTATGCATTTTAAGGGGATGTCAAAGCTAATATTTACCGACCGAGCGCTGATGCGGAGAATATTGTTTATAAAAAAATAGATA
>JAWWEM010040148.1:0-13875 GCA_035582935.1 Ormyrus thymus
TAGTCAAAACTAAACCAGAAATCGCATTTCTGGCTATTCATTAGTCAAAAACTACGTAAGATTTCTACCAGGGAAGTCCATGATCCGAAATTGAGACACTCTTCCTGTAAGTGCGAAACTTTTTTAAAGGTAAAATTCATATTGTTATATTAGATATCAATGAATTTTCATGGCAAATTATTGATTTTTTAACTTCTTTTTAAATACGTCTTTACCAGGCTCTAAAAAGGTAGTTAATAAGCACCAAAATTCAAGTAAACGGCTTAATAGAGGGTCATATACTGTTAGCGAACCCAGCAGTTGCGGATCGGTAAAATCTATTTATCAAAAAGTTTGCAGACGACGGGTTGAACTTAGGGTAACGAACTCAGTTGATCAGACTAACGCCTTCTAGTTCCGAAAATCCTTTCCGGGGTCAGGATTCATTATCTATGGCCTCTTACGTAGCTTGGAATTCAATCAGCCACGTGATTCGCAGGGGAAATTAATTCAGCTGTAGTGGAGTGCAAGAGGATTGAGATGCAATATTAATTATTAGGCACTCAAGCCTTTATCGAAGTGGCATCCATATAAGCATTTATTTATTTATGACGTTATGTGCGTGGTAACTATTTTTTTAAAGCATAAACAATCTATGTTCAATAATACACTCCTCACATATACGAATTGAGTTATTCAAAATGAAATTTGCAATTGACTGAATTAATTTTCATTTTTATTGATAAATATTAAGTTTCATATTACATTTTATCGAGTTCAACCAGAAGTGGGATAAACGTTGATGTTGATCGAGGTTCTCTGAATTCATGGAATTGATCATGCATAATGAGAGTGACAGAGTGTTTTTAAAGCTTCTTTGTCTGGATATTATATGAATTTTATTGAATGTAATCCCTCTGTTTAAACGAATTTTAAAATATTTTCAAATAAATATGTGAAAATACTTTCACAAATTTTTTAACCGCCTTACTTATATATAAGTATTTATTTTATCTTATTTAATTTAATACTTTAATATGTTTTTTATTATTCAAACTGTAATTTGATTTTCGTAACAATATTTTATTTTATCTTTATGGTATTACAACGTTTATTTCTTTGTGTTTCAGGTATGTATGCCGTTCGCATTATGATGATATCACGTATTCTCTCGGCTTGATATCGATAAAAAATCTCCCCTAAAAATAGAAGAAAATTGGATTAGTTACGGTAAATCAAGCTTTATTTTCGTTGAAAGTGTATTATTCTATTATACTAAAAACGTACTAAGGATTTTATTTTCCAGTGCTAACTTTGGCTTTTTATGAATGAACTTAATACGTTTACTCTTATGATATTACATATATGTGTATAAAAGAAGTTTATAAGTCCAGGACATTTTTTCATTTCTTCAAAATTTTATTTACCTATTTGTACTTTAGCAAAAAGAATGGTTTATCATCAAAAAACATATTTTTATATTTAAATTCAAGATTTTATCTATTCTATAAAAAATGTAATAAAAATACTTCAAATTCGCAACATAATTAAACAGTGGCGAAATTGTATATCTTGAAAATTTTGTCGACCAGAGTAACCCCCAAAAAACCATTTTTTGCTAAGAAATACAAAAGGGTTCGATAGTCTTCTAAAAAATAAACCTATCGAATTGTTTCTTTCCTCGTCAGAAGATATAAGAATTTCCGGGAAAATCTCGCGCGCGCAAAAGGAAAGAAGGTACATTTTTATCCTCGCGGCTCGATCCGTCAAACGAGTAACAGCCCCTTATCTCTCGCTCTTTCGGCTGTTCTCTCTCTCTCTCTCTCTCTCTCCTTCTCCCACACCCATCATCGACGTTCTCCTACACCTTTTTTAACCTTCTCGGGGAGCGTTCGCCAATTTTTGAAAACTTTTTCTTTTTTTATTTTCCCGGAAAATTGTACGTAAAAGTTGAGGCATTAGGAACTGGGCTTGGTGAGAAATTTCATTTTATTTCCAAAGTTTCGCAATGGAATACTTTGTTTGATTAAGGAAATTTAGTGGAATGCTGAATTTTAATATCTCAGATTGTAATAAAGGAAAATGAATTAGTAAATTAGAGTATAAATATGCTTTTATCATAAATTAAATCTGCCTTTACTGCCTTTATTCGAAATAACATTTAATTTGAATTATTGCAAAAGTTCTTTTATCCAGCAAAAGCAATATTCAACTTCACTTTTATTGGCCCTAAAAACGTTTTCAATTTCATTCAAATCAGCTCTATACTCTTATTTCTGAAAGCTCTCATTAGCTGAAATTAGTATGCAAGGAATAAAATTTCGATATTCGCCAGAGACTCTCCAATTTGTCAAGAAATACAATGTTCGAGGTTAGACCGCTGATTTATCTGGATCTGAGCGTGCAACTGCTTTATTACGTTAACGATGTATTCACATGCTGGGGCCGAAAACAAACAAGACGTATCTATCTTTGCTAAATAGACAATTCAGTGAAGCTGCTGTTGCATATATTCAGGTACAAGTTTACTTTATACATGGATACTAGACAATGTGGATCTGTCATTTGATTACGTGAAACATTGTTATCTAATACGGCCAACTACCCTGACAAAGCTTTTCCTCATATTCTATCTTGAGTCTTATTTAGCAAAAAGTTAACTTCTTTTTACAAACAGATTTCAAAAGGCTGCAGCGATTAACGAATTAGACCTTTTTCCAGCTTGGAAATTCGATTTGTGCCACGCATTCACCTGACAGCCCCGGGCATCCAAAAATTTACGGCAACACCCCGGGAAAGTTAATCCGCACTAAAAGTCGCGCACTGCATTTGCCTTATTCGAAAACGGCTGGGGACGATAATACAGCGGGCAGACTGGAGCTGGCGAGCGCGAACGTCTCCTCGGCGACATCTTCCCCGCGTCGTTAACCCTCGCGTCTTTCATCCGGTCACATAAACTCGGATACTTGAAATCCTCCTGACCAATTGTAATTTCTCTCTTATAATCTTGAACAATGACGGCCCCCCCGCCTTATGACCTTTTAACGAGTGTGCTCTCTCTCCCCTCGCAGCTCTCCGGCGTTCCGCGCCATTGAAATGGTTAAGCATTTTATATCCCTCTAATAAGGCAACTCTCTCGGCCGCTTTCTTTAACGGCCTGCGATAATACACTTTTCGCGCCCCGAAGACGAGGGAGCGTGTATTTATTGGGGAGTAAAGCACGTTCGTTATTGCCGAGCTCGCGGGAAATTAGTTTATCCCCTCTGACTTATTGACTTTTCTGTTTACCCGCAAAGACGATAAAAGCGAGTGTATTCTTCTTGACGATCGTTCCTCGAGCTTTTCCAAGCGAACGAGTTGTCAAATTGTAAGAAAAGGGCGAAAATAAGCAGAAAGCGAATCCAACGGTGCCCTTTTCCCGCGGCTGGCCTCGGCGCGAGCTTAATTTCCATCAGCGGCCGCGGTATTTTCAGGGGGGGCAGGTGTACCAATTAGCTCGGCGCATGCTCATACATGATATACACGCGGCCGACGTCACCTCACGCTCACGCGGAGCTTGCACGATTTATCGCGCGCCTCGCGGCTCCTTCCTAATAAATTTACCCCTCCCTCTCCCGGCTCCTCGCGGAAAATGGAATCGTCGTCGTCGTCGTCGTCGGCGGCGGCGGGGCACCGAGAGTGGATTGGACTTTCGTCACGCGCCGGCCGCGTTATCTTACTTCACCTCGCCGTCTCGGGAGCTTTGGGAAATTGTTGCCCGACGGGGGTAATCGCGCGACGGCCGAGCGAGAGCCCGACGAATTTGAAAGCTTTTCCTTGCCCGCCGCGCGATCCACGAGGACGTGGCCTTTTCCCGCCAGGAGGCACTCCCGGGGCCCTCGGCAATTAACGAACTAATTAAGCGATTAAGCTTCATCGCGTCGAAAACATTTCCTTTATTTCCGAGGGAGGCTCGTTGCAGGTTCGCCGGGCCGATAAAGTATAAGGATTTAACGCCGAGAAGCGATGTCGATTTACTGGATTCATAATCAACAAGTTAATTACCGTTTCAAAGCTCAAGTTCAAAGGCCAGCGCAAAAACAGACCGAGTTCTCTGTGGCAATTAATCTAAATGAAAGACCAGTGCAGCTTGAAAAAGTTTCTTCGTCAAAGAACTTCATGATCGTCTAAATTCCGGAGCGATTATCGATAAAAAAGCTGCAGGCTCCTGCTGTCGATTCCCGCCCGTTTTTCGCAGAGCTGCACCGCCGTCACGTGGCAAGTCGCACTTGAGCGCCTACGCGTCGGACACGCACGAGTCCGGGCTTAATAATTTACTGCATGCAAATCGTTATTTCGCAGCCTCGTTGTCGCCCTCTCCTAACGTTTGCCCTCGTTCACGCCAACTGGTACGCGCAACTCGCGCTCGCGCGTTCCTCCCTTCCTTCGTTTTAAACGGGCCACGGAACTTATTCGCCTTTTTGCATATTTCAGCCGCGCTTCCCTTTCAGTGATTGCGCCGCGCTGCGGAATTGCTTAATCGGGGGCAAATGTCGTGTTTAGGAAATTTATTGTAGCTCGCGTTCTTCCCCGTTTGTTTTCGTTGCGAAAGTAAATGTAACTGGTTTTTACATTCATTCAGACTGAGAATACCTAGATTTGCTATTGTTTGTAAAGGAAAAAAAAATAAAAAAAGAACTAATTGATTCCTCGGCAGTAAAAGCAGTTTTCCATCCCTTTTTTCCCGCCCCGATATAGAAGATGTTAATGCTTCATGCTCCCACGAGCCTGGACTAATGTAAGAGCAAGTTTGTTCCCTTCCGGAAAAGAGGAGCGAAAAATTTCCCGCCCGAGAACTCGTTTTCCCCAAGCGAGTGCTTCTCCAGGCGGAGCATCAGCGAAGACGAAAAGTCGCTCCGTGACAACGACGACAAGGGCGATTATTCCGCACGTTCGATTTCTGATGTTTCCCGCGTGTGAAATTTCGCGCGCGCCCGACTTTTTTCGCCCGCCCCCGCGACGCATTTCTCCCCGAACGAGCTGAGCTTGCGTCGGAGATTTTTTACGAATGGCTTGTACATTTTTTTTTATATTCATCCGCGGCTCAAGCTTTCACGGGACAGATGTATGCGCACTCTTGCGGCGTGCGGCGTTTTATTTTAAGGGAAGCGGCTAAAAAGTTTCCCGTTTATGAATGCCGATATACGCGCCGAGAGTAAATATTGCCTTTCGGAGCGATAGTTTTGAAATTCCTTTCACCCCGAAGGATGCAATAAAATAGAATAAACGCGACAATCCGTAAACCGATATTCCTCTAAAATTGATGGAGACTTGGAGCAATCGGACTATCAATTTCAATTTTCCATTTCGAAAATCATGCAATATTCATTTTCATCAATGAATTGGAATTCGGTAAAAATTGGGTTTGTGTTATTCATGTTCCTCAAATCTCGTATAGTAACAGTACATTCCAGGTTTATCTCAGAACATTTATTAGCAAAAAAGCTAAAAGATTATAAGTTAATTACCAGAGAAATGGCAGTAAGCTTCCTCCGGGATTCTTATAATACATTATTATAATATTATCTTTAAATTAAATTTAATTAGATTAATACATATTGTCAAAAAATAAGACTTTTTTCAAGAAATAAAGATTGAGCTATTTTAAAAATGAAGATTTTATAAAGTAATTTTTTGTAACAGTTTTGTTCTCCTAGATACCGTAAAATTTTCTAACCAAAAATTAATATTTAAAACAATTTTCTTTAATTTATATCTTTAAAAATTAGTTGATGCATCATTTTGGATGCTATTAAATCCTTTAAAAATCCGAGCAGCTTTGAATTATTTACCAAGGACTTATTAAAACCTTTTAAACCTCGCTGTAAAATCCCTTGTACTCCAACGCTGTACTTATTTTTTGAATAAATTATTGTGGCCGCAGCCAGTTGTTAAAAACTTATTCCGTTTCACGTCGAAACTAATTCAAATAACAAATAACCAATACGACAAGAATAACTCGGAGGCTTAAATAACCCAGGCTAACAATGCCGCGTCGGGGATCGGAAATCGGCGATGCTTCCCAATCGAAATAAGGGGAAACCGAGAGCATCGGAAAGGACGAAGAAAGGTAAGCGATGAAGACGTACGGCAAAGAGAGGAAATAAGACAGCGGGCGGGCAAGCAAAGTGCGAAGCAGAATTCCCAATGAAAAGAGGGATGGAGGAAAGACTAAAGAGCGCTCGAGGAATAAAGCGACCTTTCCGCAGAGGGAGGAATGGAGGGAGAGGGAGGGGAAGAGTGGACCGGAAAGCAGCGCGCCGATGGACTCTTGGAGGGTTTTCAATTTCGCTGAATACCGCTCGTGTATAGGGCGGCAATTCCGTCTCCGAGAGCGAAATTTACCTCCCAGTCGTAATGGAAACGTGTAAAGTACTTTGCGTAATCGCGGCCGTATTTTCTCTTTTTCGACCTTTTGGGGATGAATGACGAGCGAGCTCTCTTTTTTTTTGAGAACGGAGATGCGAGCCGCCGATATACCGAAGTACTGGTTCTCGTTGCAAACGTCAATTCCAGTTAATGAAAGGTCTTATCGCTCTAAGTAGAATAGTTTCTTTGGTAAGGAAATTTCTTTTGCTGTTAAAGCGTCGTTTGTTCCGTTACGATCTAACTACGGTATTTTTTTGTTTTTTACGTAAATATATTTACAAAGTACGAAATATTCGTCTCGTGAAGGAGCAATTGACTAGTGATTACCATAAAACTTGTCCAACTTGGTACAGTCGCTATAAGTACTACAGAAAATAGAGTTTTAAATCGACATTACTCGATCGCCAACCCGAATTGTGAAAAGTTACAAGTTACAATTGTATATTTCAGCAAAGTTTGATTACAAAAAATGAACAGTCCTGTAATTTTTAACAAAAAGGCCCCAGGCATTACTCCGAGTTGCGCGTAATTCTGCATCGCTCCAAGTTTCCCTCGATATATCGCAAATGAGTTGATTGAGTAAAAGCGCGCATCGACCGCCGTGCATTATGCTTTCATTTCCGAGCCTTCCGTCCCATTAATTTTTCGGGAGTGCCGACTTTTTTAATTGCGCCTGCTCATTGGGCGCGCCCGGCGAAAGGGCTGAAAGCTCCAATTTTATCTTTAACCTCATTAAGTGCTTTTCGAATTTTAACCATGGCAGAATTTTAACCAGATCGGATAACCTTCCGAACGTAACGTCGGTAAGTTATACCGTACAAAATACGATTTGTCCAAAAAAAAAAGATGGAAAATATCATCAGCAAATCTCCCTGGTGGAAATCGCCCATTTTTCTCCCATTTATGAAACGCTTTTACCCACAAGTTTTAACCATTTACCAGCGATCCCGGTCAATTAGTCATAAAATGGTTAAAACACGTGGAAAAAAGCGTCTCATAAATGGGAAAAAAAATGGGCGACCTCCACCAGGGTGGAAAGTTTCCTCCGACCGCGAGGAAAAGACGGCCGAAAACGAAGGCCAGATGCTCGCCGCAGTCTGCGCGGAGAGCAAACCGGAGTAATTTCGTCGCCGGATACTTTTGCTATTTATTCACAGAACACGCTCCCGCCTCCGCCCGCGCACGAGTCCGTTGAATTGCACGAGCCATACAGAGAAGGTCAATATTAGTCCAGCGCCAAATACTCGATTCTGCCATCTGCTCCGATCTCTCACCTGCCCGCCCCTCTTTATCCCATTGCATTTACGCTTTTCCCCCGCGAGCCGCATTCGTCGTGCCTGATGTTTGGCCTGCCGGGTGAGGCTTCGTACTCTTTAAGAGGGTACGAATGACAGGGGCGCGGCGACGAAATTATATACCTGCTTCTGCTTACCGAGCTGTCGTTTTTGCGGTAAATCCTCCGTGAAATATCGAATGGGGATTTTAAGTGGGAGCGGACACTTTTCTTTTTGAGTTTTTCAAAAAATCCCATCCCGGATATACTTAAGTCGGATGCTGCAGTTGAAGGCATCGTAAACTTTTCCAACCTTTGATCGTGAGAATCTCAAAGTATCTTACTCGGTATATTTAACCCTTTCAGTCATGATCCTTTATTATTTAGAATAAAGTATTGATATTAAGTATAATGGTAGAATGTATTACATTAAATATTTTCTAGTTCTAATGAACATTTTTAGAAATTGATAATAAAAGTAGACATGCACGTGCAAAATCATTAGGATAGGAAAAGAATTGCTCATAAGCAGAAAGATCTAGAATTGTGCAGTAATTGCTCTTAAAGCGGATCATCAGAAAAGATTTATAATTATTTGATTTTAGTCTTCGTAAAAATTCAGAAAGTCCGACATTCATTTTCATATAATTACTTGAGTAAACCTGAAGCTTAATGAAACATTTAAACCTCGAAATACACTTTACAGTATTATATAAGTAAATTTAATGATCTGTCCTCTGCAGAAGACAGGTAACTGAAAGCTCGACTGAAAGGGTTAAGGTATGGAGTACTATTCAATTCCCCTTTCATTTCCCTTGCCATCTTTGCTATTAATACTCATTAATTGCAACTTTTCCAACGATATTAAAGCATTTTCCGAGACCCGCCGAAAAATAGGCTCAAAGTTTTGAAATGTCGGGCAGTCTTGTCTCTGGAACTCGCGCGCCTCAAAGAATCCAGTCTAAACTCCTTTGAGGAAAATCCGTGCAGCGGCGTCGCGTCTTGCCTCGCTCGGAGGATGTGCACGTCAATCCTCATTAAGCAGAAGCGCCAGTCTCTTCCTCGGCTCGGCGAAAAGTGCATTGCGCGCGGCGAGGAAAAAGGGATACGGCGGATCCGCGCTGATTCATCCGTCGCAGCGGCAATACACGCAAATCCTCCGGGCCACTCGCGGAAAAATTCGCCGAGCGGTATTAAGACTCCGGGAAATCGAGTTCTTATCTGGCGGGGATAAGTGCTGCAAGGATTTGTAGGATACATCCTCGCGCTTCTTTCACGCTGCCGCCTCCTCTCTTTTTCCGTCTCTCCCTTTCTTTGCCTCCCGAGGCTTTCCTTTAATTCCATGGCACTTTTCACCTTGTAAAATCCACTCTTGTCGATGGATTCATTGCTCCCCCAGTCGACGGAGAAAAAAGAGAGCTAAGGGAATTTATCCGCTTTGAAGCAAAGGAGCTGCACGAAGAAAGATAAACAGCTACTGCAAAACGATTCACAAAACACACTTGCTTATACGTAAAAGTGTGCTTATCGCGTAGAAATACTTTTATTTGGCCAGACAATAGTTTATCACTACGTATTTAACATTTAAGGTTTTTTTTATTTTAAATATTGAAAAATTCGCATATCAAGTGCAATCTAAATTCTAAAACAGATTCTTCCAGCAATACCCTATGTACATGCACGCTTCACTAATGCCCGCGACCAATTTGATTCCGTCAAAGTTCCGCGGTAATTAGTGCTAGCTGACCTAAACTCGTCAATTCCGCATCAAGTTTTCTTCTGCTCGCGGCGAAGGTAAGGGAGGAGCCTCGCCCTGGGCAAAGTTTTATTGCAATCTGTTGATTACGCGACGCACGCCAGCGTCTGGGGAAAAAAGTGGCGTTCTAAAGAAGAAAAAGGAGCTTAGAGTCAAAGTTGAAAATGCACAACCGCGGAACAATGGGAATGCGGCTGGCACTCGGTCTGAATGACGCACGAAAGTGGACTTTCCGCCTGTATAGACCCGAGTAAACCGAACTCGCCTGAATTTCGTATATGTGTGTATACGTACGTGTTCACTTATTCGCCTCCATGAAAGTTCGCTCTACTTTTTTCTTCTATTTTCTTCCTTTCGATGTGGTTTATAGAGAAGATTTTCTGCAGGGATCGAGTAGATTCTGTAATTGGAACTTTTTCTGACCGACTGGTAAAGTGCTTTAAATTAGTTTTAATTTAATATTGTATAAACAATAAAAAAGGTGTAACATTAAATTTTGGTAAATTATATGAAATTGAAGCATTAGCTGTACAGAAAAACATTTCATTTTTTACAATTCGTGTTTTCATGCCAATTTTATAAGGGCTTTTATCAAAACAAACTGTAATAAGTCTGAAGAGGATTACATGATAATTATGACGTATCTAAGCTCTCTGGCAGCGCTTTTTAAAATGCTTTTAAAGTCCATTATAACCAAACACATATTTTTACGCAAAATCCATTTACAAACCTACTGTGCCGCGCGCAGTGCGTTTTTCGTTTTAAATCTATCAATTATGACCAGTTTTATTTTAGTTTGCGCGCATTAAATTCACGTCCTATAATCAAAGTTTATCATTGCCCATAACAATAATTTTATCGTGAACAAGAAATTTAATTAATAAATTTTAATGCAAATATTGGATTTTTCATGTTCTATTATCTCTGCGTAAGTACTATAAAAGTCTCGTATAATAAAGATACCGCAGAAAATTTATTGAATAAAAGCTTTCGAAAATTTAGAGTTCATTATTATTTTCACATTTATGACTAAATTTAACTGAAAAGTACATTTTAGTTCAATTTCATAAATAAAAATTGTAAATAATCTGAAAACAAATTTTCTTAATTACTATTTCAAAAATTTGTGTGCAGATTTTATATAATTTATAAACAGTTATATATTAGTTGTATAGAATCATTCCCGTGTACAACTTGCATACAAGAGCTTGATAAATTCTATATACGAATCACATAAATTATTTTCACGTGGGATTAATGCTATTTAGTAATAAATAAATAAATAAAAAGCTCGAATAAAAAGTCGCGTTCGCAGACGTCTTCTTTTTTCGATAAAGCAAACATCGGTTCGGTTATTTCAGCGCAATATATAATTCTCCACTCCATAAATACCGACAACTGCACCTTTTTCAACATCGCCATCAGCAGACATAGCATCGCCTCAATTTTCAAAAGCTATTACGACCCCGTCTCGCAGCACCTATGTTTTGCAAATACCATTCTTCGCCGACGCGTGCAAACAGAGAAAAGGCCGCATAACAGCGACGGTAACAGAGACGTCAAACGCGAGCGCTGTCCACAAAAAGTTGGGGCAGCCTATTTGCTTAGCCGGCCCGACCGCAGCGGAAGGGGGAGGTGAACCCTCAATTAAAGTAACAGATGTCACGCCGGCAATTGCAGCCCAGAAATTCCGCGTAAATAAAATTGTGTGCCTCCTCCCTTGGAGGGAGGCCGAGTCACCCCCGTCGTATGCAGAGGGCGACCGGGGCGCCACACGCGACCTTAAGACGCGTTTTTTCGCCAATTTGTCGAATGGCTTTACTGCGCTTTCTAAAAATCTACTCTGTACTGCGGTTTACGATTAGAACTTTTAGCGGAAAAAGTGTCGCGTTAATTTGATAAAAGCTAAACTTTTCGGGATCATCGGTCGACGATAATTGTAAAATAGTATACTTTTACTTCTAAATTGAGTCGCGCCGAAGTTAGTTGGCTGACAGTTGAATAACTAGGTGCTGGTTACAAATTTATTTTCAAATAAACTTTTATTTTGGCAAAGTTTAGCGAAATTTACAACTGAAAATTGTAAACGGTATTCTGTTTCATTAGCATAAAAATTCATCGCCATTAAATTTAGCTTGAAGTGTATAATTAATTCAGTGATTCTGTTATAAAACTTGTTCCCGCCGGATTGAGTATTGTCGAGAAAGTATTGGATTTGTTTCTTAATAATTACATGATTCAAGTTTGGAAAGTTCGCGGATACAAAAGCGAAGCAGCGTTCCGATGAATATTTTGAATTTCAAAGTGAAGATTTCGCATAATTCAATTGCACAGTTTTCAGATCTATTTGAAGCTGCGCTTTTAGTTTCAAATTTTAAAGCAATTACTTCGCTGAAACTTATTGCCGAATAATTTAGCGAACAGATTTAGCTTGTTTGCAAGCTATTCGACAGTGTTTAGACACCTCGGCACATCCAAGAACTGAACAATCACTGCCCCTGTTTGGTCAGGTCTACTTTGCACAAACACGGCCTCTTATGATGTTTAATCGATAAGTCGGTTAGCAAAATAATTGACTTCGGAAAGGGAGTTCGAATTCACCTCCGGCAATTAGATTTGTATTTCAGCGGGACGGAGGGGAGGCGAGGCGGAAAACCCGAGGAAGACGCAGAAATTCTTCGGAAAGGAACGAGGGACGAAGAAAGTTTATTTTTCAGCGAGCCGAGCACGCAAAGGCGTTTATGGGTCGCGTCACGAGAGCTGCGTACAGGGAAGCCAGAAGCACCGCCTGCTGCATTCGACTCCGTCTTGCTTGGGGCTTCTCGGATTATTCCATTAGTTCATTGATTTTGTCACGCTTTGCGCGCGGCGAAGCAGCGCTTTTTTGCTTCCCCCTTCTAGGCCCCCGAGGGCAATTTATTGTCGGGCCGCGGATGACTGATGGATTATTAATTTTGCGGCTCGTTTCGGGGGATCGACTTGCGCACGACATTCGAGAACAGCTAATAAGAAGCTCGAATTTTCGTAATGGATATGAGAGATGTGCGCTTGCGAAGCGGGATGTTATAGCTCGCGACTGGGAGCCTTTTTTCAATTTCATTACCTTTTATTTGGCAAAAAATGAAAAAAAAACCGTAACCAGTAATTTTATCTCAGTAGACTCCGAAGCTGGTACCGAAAGAATTTCCTCGAAAGAAAATATTCTTATCGATCGCCCGCTAAATTAAAGTAACAATACCGCGCGAAAGCAGTGCTTTTAATGTGGCCGCCGCATCCTACGGGGGCGTTAACATAACGCATCAGGAAAATGAAAAGCGCCGCGGAGCATTACTCCGTTAAACGTGACTTGCTTCTCTCTCTCTCCCCCCCTGTATAAAACTCGGGCTCTATAAAGCGCGCCGCCGCGCCGACCCATTATCCGGGATAACCCTTTCACGTCCGCCATTTTCCGCCGCAGACGCCGAGGAAAATTCATCGGGGCTGCGACCGCGCGAGCGAGGGAGAGAGGGGCGGTTTTGCGTGCGGAGAAGCGCGATCGTCTGCACGAGGCGGCGCGTACTCGCTATGACCGTGTCATTGCGTCTTGTGCGAGCGGAGTGCAACTTTCGAATAAAGTTCGGGATTTGCGCTTTATGCCTTTTGCTTACGTACAAATTGGCTGCCATTAAAACTTGCGATAAACTTTTATTTAACATTCGATTTTTCTTCATCTCGTTGGAGTATGATATATTTGGGTAAATAGGTCTAATAATCTAGTCCTTAGCCGAACGAATAATCTGACTGCAGTATATTATGGTGTAAACTGAGATGTAAAATTTTGACTAAAATGTTTGTCAGAAGACCAGGAGTCATCCAGTTTTGTGTCCATGATCAAAATATATAGTGTCTTATAAGATATTTACTGCGTGTTCCTTCTTAAAAAAGTGATGAAACGCCGTGTTGAAGCATCTAAAGGCTTGATATGATTCATCAATATAGTTCGAATGTCAGAATTATGAATTCTTTGAATTTTTAAACCTGAATATTGTCAAAATTGAAAATTGAGTTCTACACGGCAGTAATAAATTATAGATGAATGAAGGTCAAAAAAATATATCGCCTGTCTGATTAAGAATTGGAAACTCGAATACATATACTTCATCGCACATTGTCGATATCCATACACAGTGTACGGATTTCGAAAATTTATAATTGCTTTATCAGAAATTTTAATACACTGAGAAAATACCTTATTAAAAATTTGTATTGCACTATCCTGAAAAATTACTATAATATGTTGTTACGTGGGTGCGCGGATTCCCGATCAGAATCATTGTTAGGGCATACATGAGGGCCTGATCCGATGCCTGAAAATAAACTTGTGGCCCTTATAAGGCGTTTATCGGTGCATTAAGCAAGGGCCTGATGTTCTAAGTGGGAAACTAAGCAGAAGCTGACAGTCTCAAATACGTTCCTAACA
>JAWWEM010040159.1:0-13871 GCA_035582935.1 Ormyrus thymus
CCGCTCGCAATCGAGTCTAGCAGCGGCGACGGACCGTGAAAAAAAAGCCAATACCCAGAAATGGTTAAATAAATAAACGAAGTGCCCCGAATAAAGGCTGAGCGCGCGCGCAAAAAAGGGACGAGGATCCTATTTCTCGGCGCGAAACAGCCTTGTTCAAGATTTATACTTCATTCGGTATGTAGACTGCGGACGTCGCACAAAAAGCTCCCCGGAACTTTTTCAGGAAAAGCGAGTCGAAGGGAAACGAATTTATTAAAATCGATTAAATATTTGCGCTCGTTTGACTGAAATTGAATTATTTTTTATTGTTTAGCGCCAGTTTGGGGGGATGTAAAGCTTTCCGACGGTATAAAAGCGACGATTTATTAGATTGAAAGTGATTTCTGAGTTTTATTCGATGCTTTTTATGGGTGATTGTTTCGTTTGAAATGAAAGATCCTTTGATTGATCTGCAAAACGAGCGTTTAATTGGACTGATAGTTGCGAGTTTTCGAATGTTTTCTAGTGCTTAATGACAAAAAGGGAAAATGTTATAAATTTTATGCAAATAAAATTTAAAAAAAAAAAAAAAAGAGTTCAAAATTGAATTTTGAGTTTAACACTTTTTGAGTAATTGAATTTTTGTTTTACGAAGGTGAAGTGGAGCCGTGTTTATACATGAAACAGTAGGAGTTTTCTGCGTAGCAGAAGCGGAATTGTGTCACATAAAGTATAATAAAAATTTAATTCTTTTATAGAAGAAAATCTGCCATTTTAGTAAAACGTTATTTAAGTGCACAAATGAAAACCAACCATTTCTTTGTTTAAAATACTACCATTAAGTTTATACGACAATTATCCGATGCAATAATTCTAAAAAATAATCACTTGAAACCAAACACATCACCAAAGTTAATAAACAGAAAACAATATTTTCTCCTCCATTATTTATCCCTCCAGCCTGCGAACCCAAACGGTCAAGTAAAACCGAAGCGGTCAGCCCTTAGCCCGAGGATGGATCTCCTGCTCCCCTTCCGTCGCGTCGGCAAAAGTATCGCGGCTCTCGAGTCTCGGGATTTCCATACACGGAGAGTCGTCGGCAAAGCTCGAGACACACGAAGAGCTTTCGGGGGGGGGGGGGGGTGGGGCGGGGGGAAGAAGAAGCTGCGCGGCATCGAACTTGTTTTAAAGTTTATCGTCACTCGCAGCTCCCTTTTCCTCGACTCTCGTCGCGATCCTTTTTCTTTCTGCGTTCCTTTTCAAAACTCTACTTTTCTCGTTAACTCTTTTTAAGGGAAGTCGCGAGGCTTCTTCTGCCAGGATCATTTCGTTTGAAATCATTATCAAATGACGCTCTCGACTGTCGAGGGATGCCGAGGTTTGCTTTATGTTTGCCTCTCGCTTTATTCGGATGGATAAAATGTTTAATGAATGATGAATATTTGTTACGGGATTTTTTGATAAATAGCGGGCTTTATATTTTCATTATTTGCGTTCAATCCATTTAATTATTACAGTTAATACTGCTTTTAAAAGAAGTATGGAAAAGTAAATACTTTTATTAATTAAAAATCGTATACCTCAGTAAAATATTCCCATATTTGAACATAAATAACTTTTAAAAATCGTCAAAGTATCGCTTGTAAAATTGCGTCATAACGACCTGCAATCAAGAAACTATAATAAAAAAAAAGTAAGGAAACAATGGAAGAATTTTCAATAACCGGAAACCTTAAAAATACAACTCAAGTCAAGTATCAAGAACCATTAAAATTCAAAGGAAGCCCGTATACGCATCTCGGCAATCCATCAAAGCGATCGATATACCGCCGCGATTTATAACGCAATTCCCTCCGCCCCCATTAATTCTTAGAAGCTCCTTAGCTTCGCATTTCATCACAGTCCAACTCGGCAACCGCCGCCTCTCTTTCAAACTCCATTTTCATCTCTCTCGCTTTCGCCGAGCATCGCCGCGGCTTTAATATCATTTTAAAATCAAAGTTTTTAGACGGCCGAAACTTTGGTTTATTATTTGTAGTGTCTCGCCAAGGCAGCCTCGAGGCACTCTCTCCCTCTCTCTCTCTCCCAACTTGCTTGCCTGCGTGGTTGCGTTCTCGCGCGAACTTTGCCCTTCCTATAACTCCCTCTCTTTCTTGCCCGAGACGAGGCTGAGAGGGACATATGCTGCAGGACTGACCGGGTGAAGGTTGTAACCGCTGCTGTTGGACTTGGGCATCTGTTTTATATTGATTTCTTGCTTTGGAATGTTGGAGGGAGGCTTCTGGTGGTTGTCAAGTGGAAAGATAAGATGGTTTTTAAAATGTATTTCAAGGTAATGATTGTTAGCAAACTTTTTGGGCTGGAAAATTTAATATCGTTTTTTAAAGAAATTCAATTGACAACTGTTGTGAATAAATGTTTTTTTAACACTTGAAAGTACTTCAGGAAAATTTAAGGGAGGTAATTTTTCAGAGTTACTTCTGTTGAAAATTTTTGTAACCTTCACTTAAGAGTTTCTTTAAAATCTTTCAATAGCGATCTCCGCTCTTTCAATTCAGCAATAAAAAGGGACAACTTTTTTTCTCCAGAACATTTTTTTTTCAACTTTTCTTCAAGTTTTCGTGCTTGAACATTTCACGTAAATTTTATGAAGCGAAGATTATATTTTAAATTCTCTGGATCTCAAAGTTGGCTTCAAAACAAATTTAATGGATTCCCATTAATTTTTTTAGAAAATTGAGAAGACAAGAACTGTACCTGTACGGTTGATCGCGAACAAAAATTGAAAGTCACTATCACTATATCAAAATAATTCCTTAGTAGAAATCAAACCATTTTTAATGCTTTGAGATTAAATTTTAGCATTTATTGACCAATTATGGAGTATTTTTTGGCCATTTATGAAAAACTGGCCAAAAAATGCTCTGAAAATGTTTTAAATTTCTACCAGGGTTGCTACAGCTATGATAAGAACTTCTTCTGCTTCAGAAAATTGGAAGAAGGTAAAATTGGAGCTGTAGCAGCTCTAATTTTCGTTAAATTAATTCTAAATTTTTTACGTACTGAATGCATTTATTCTCTCAACCAGTTTGATAAGTATTATTTAAAATCATCTTTAAAAATTCGAAAAGTCCAAAATTGTTATCGAGTTAGTTAATTACAATTTAGTACATAATATTTATTTAGCAAAAAAAGTTTTCACCATTCTAATAAATCATTCTTACAATCTCTTCCATAAGACGCTAATAATGAACATCTAAACGCCTGAAGATTCCAACAGACGCAACGAATCGTATTAATCTACGCTCGGCCGACTTTTAATTAATTCGCAGCGCGATCTTCGTTCCGTATACTTCGTTTAGAAGGTAAACAGAACAGCCTTCGTTGCGCTCGCATTGAAATGAATCGACTGCGGCGCATCGGACAGAAGCGACAAAGCCTCCCCCGCATTTTCTTTGACGGACAATGGACTGGCAGGCGTCAAAGGGCTGCATCCGAGAAATTGAGCGTTTAACAGGCGTGTCCACATACAACAATGGTTAACTGATCGACGCTCCAAGGGAGAGAGAGAGAGAGAGAGAGAGAGAGAGAGAGAGAGAGAGGAAACTTCCGCTTTACGGAGGGAGAAATCCCGGACGAAATTGGGCCAAGTGAGGAGAGATGCAAGAGTACAAAAGAGCCTCGAGTGCTCGGAGTATGTAGCTGCTGAGTGACAGAAATTATTGCAACAGGAGAGAGAGATGTTCGATGCGATGGCCAGAATTTGTAAAGCGTCCGATGGAAGTTGAGGGTGAGAGAGGAAATTGTTTTTTGGCAGATGCGAGATAGCGAGGGTTGCTTTTTGTGACGGACTGACATTTGAAGGTAGAATGAAAGCTTCGGATACTGTAAGTAGTTGTTATATGATAGAGAAGCATCTTTTTTAGAAATATATTTCGTTTCTGAATATGGTTCAAAATGTGCTCCTTTGATCGAACGAATTTGATAAAAACTGAATGTAGCGATTTCATTGAACCATACAATTATGAAAAATTCTCTTACCCGGAATGTTTTAGATTGCAAATTGTATAATATTTTACTACCCAGATAAAAATTCACTTATTGTTTTGTGATTAAAAAAGCTTAGCTAAAAATTAACCAGAAGTACTAAAATAACAAGTTATAATTGAATGTAAAGAATTTTAAAGAAAAACTTTCTTAAAACGTTAGTGAAACTTGGAATAATATAACCATTTATAAACATTATTTCGTAATTGAAAAAATATACATGTTAATATGTCGGATAAAACACGGCTCAACTTTAAAAGTAATGTACATTACCATAGTTTTAATGGAATACTCGGTACGTGTATAAGTAGCGAAAATAACTTTAGTTTTAAGAAAGAGTTTCGCGAAAGTTCAAGAGCTCGCTGAAAGAGAGAGAGAGAGAGAGAGAGAGAGAGAGAGAAGAGGGGGTGAACGGGAAAAACTTAATATAGACAGTTACTAAATGGAAGGAATACTAAGAGGTAAATAAATAGTTCGAGAATATCGCCTCTTTAACGGCAAGAATGAAAATAAATAAGAGGACGAGAAGAAGATAAGTTTACCGTAATTAGCACGAATCGTTTCATATTTTACAATTCAAATTGGAAGGCTCGAACTTTTAAAGTATTTCTTTCGCGAGGTTTCAGAACTTTTAAATAGTCCATTAAGTATAATATCGAGAGCATAATTTCTTTTTGCGTCTGTGCGTTTATTCCCAAATTTTTTACAATGTTCGAGGTACAATAATAATTTTGTACTTAAATCCTGTAAATTCCAATTTAATTTAAATTAGCTTATACATTTAAGTTAATTCTATTTCGTAAGAATTTAATTTTGATTTATTGAACACGGATATTGTTTTTAATAAACTAATAGCTTGGTCTAGTTATATAATGTTTCTAAAAGTAACATAAAGCATAGACATATCTTGAGCTGAATTAATACTTAATAAAAAATTAATAAAGAAAAATTAGCCTTTTCGAATGAAAATTAAATCAAAGTCACACGATCCTTCCAAACGTAAAACCTCGAGAAAAACCCTATCAAAAAGGGTTTAAAAAACTTATCAAAATCACTTAAGCGACGAAGCCCTAACCCTAACCGTAATCCGCCGCACCTGAAAACCCCCGTAAAATAAAGCCAACCAACCCTGTAGCCACTCATGGAATCAGTCGGGATTACACGAGACCCGCAGCCCCGCCACTGTCCAGACCCCGGAGGCAACAAAGAGCTGCAGATAGATGCTTACAATGGCGCGCCATTTTGGGTTGTCGATACGTCGTGTCGCGCGAGGCGAGTCGCGTCAAAGCCAAATGATCTGGATGGCGATTGCCGCCCCCTCCGAGTTGTCGCCAGCCCGGATGATCGCTTCATTTCCGGGCGGCCACCGCAAGTGTCACCTGCAAGCTTTTTTCCTTCGTGAATAGGAGACGGGATTCTCTAACCGACAGCCTGTCCTTTTTTGAATCTGTTTATGTCGCGTGGAGGAGTGTGTCGTTTAAATGGCAATTTTTTATTTTGGATGCTATTTTCTGTGGCATTGGAATGGAATAGGACGAACTTATTAATTTGATTGTTAATTGCTTCTATTATGCATTCGTAATTTATTAACAAATCATTTATAACTAGATTAAGAAAATCCATATAAAACTGTAAATTTAAATGTTAAAAGGAATAATAACTACTGATTGTTGTGATTTAATATACTTCAAATATTTTGATAGGATGAAATATGAATTGTAACACGATCTCATGCATAAATATTTATCATGGTATAATTTGCAAGATTAGTATGAAAATCAGATAACTGCATAATTGTTATCGTTATAATTTGACATTGATTTGATATATATGAACTATTGAATATTAGCTGTTGAGCTAATAAATGGACCGTATTAGCTATTATCAGATATTAAATAAAAACCTATCGAAATTCTACAGTCAATTAATCATATTTGTCATTACTGATGAGTCATTTATTTTACTCTAATTGAATTTCATTTAGGACCTGAGTTTTCAAGCAGAAGCGCAGATAATATTTGGTATTTATTCATGGCGTTTTATCGTACACACTGATAATGCACTGATTTGGTTTATTAAAATGGAAGTTTTTGGTAGCTTCATTGAAATGACAATTTCAACCTGTATATAAAACAAAAAACCAAAGGTCAAGTTGAAAAGATGAAAATAACAATATAAGAAAATCGCATCAGACCAACAGCATAAAATAAAGCCATCGGCAGCGTATACAAAGCTCGCCCGAAAGAAGGAAAAAAGGCAAAGAAGCCTGAGAATCCAATGATATTTTTCGCGAGATATACAAAAGGGATATAGAGCTCCTCTCGGGCGGGAATCCTGAAGCGCAGGAAGAAGCCAAGGCGGAAGAAGGGGACTTCCCCCCCCCCCCGTCTTTAGGTGTAGGCAGACGGTCTCTCGATCCGCGACGGGAAAATGCAACACGTAGAGACGGCCTCGGGTACATTCGTTTTATTTGGCTGGCGGAGGAGCGATGTGTCGTCATCGGTTCCTTGGGAGCCTGAGCCGACAGCAGGAGGAATTAGGTTTAATGGCTGCCAGGTCCTTTTTGGGCGAGGCGAATGTTAATTGTGAAAAAATGGGGGGATCGATTTCTGGGGTTTGCGAGATCTCGAAACGGAGAGATTATTTAAGAGGATTCTAATTGTGTTTTGTTTCATTTAAACTTCCCGTTCGAATGGAATATTTAGCGAGTTCGAGGATATCGATTTTTAGCTAATTAGCTGTTATAGGAATAAATGAAGCCTTATTTTTGTGAAAAGTTCAGGTAGTAAATTATACCTGCTGTTTTGAAAACAATTAAAGCATTAAACATATACAACGAATTTTATTAAAGAATAATCAACGATCACATAATACTTTAAAAACAAGAAAAAGATTGAAAAATAAATAACTGCTTCATTTAATTTTTTATTAACAATTGTGAAATGTTTAGAGCGTCATCCCCTTTTTACAGCTCCAAAAGAATTTACTAAAATTAGGTATTTTACGAATTATTCTCCCTTCTCGCAGTTTATTTACAATTTTTACCCACTTTTATTTCTCATCAGCTCGAGCAACGACACATTTTCTCACTTTTTCGTCGTATAATTTTCGCCACTTTTACGTGGCACTTCCACCTTTTTAATAGCAACAAAACAAAAGGTCAAAAGCACTGGAAAAAGACAACGAATGCAACAAAAGTCCCCGTAAAAAAAAACAGTTTCCTCCCTCAAACCAGAAAAATACTGAAGGGTCTCGGAGAGCAGCATCTGTTACTGCCGCAAAGGCAACTCACGTATGCAGTTGACCGTTGGCGACGTCAACTTCAGAGAGCAACGTACATGCATAAGTTATCAGGCCGGCCAACGGCCAACGATCGATTCGAACTTGAGGGCTCTGGAAAAAAGCTCGTTTTATTAATATAACGGCGGGAGACTTTGAAAGCTCTGTTCTATCTCTTTCGGATTTTTGAAAATTAAATTCTCTCGGTAATGCCGCGTGGGTTTCGTTACAAAGAACGACGCGCAGTGAAACACATCGGTTACACGTTTTAATGGAATGCAGGCTCGGAGCTGCTGATGGGTTACCCGAAACTGTATTTTAAAGCCCGCGATTTTCGAGCTAAAAGTTTAACGGCGGAATTGAACGGAATTATTCTGTAATGTGCGGCCTTTTACTGGAATTATACTGGAATAATTATGAAGAGGGAAATATTTTGGCGAAGAAATTTTATATTCTGGAATACTACTTGCTTGGTTTAATTTCGGTAATCGAAGGTTATAGTTTTTCTTCGTTGTTTCGGGTTTTTTTTTACTGCAATGCTTTTTATATCAAAAGGCATTTTTCAAATGCTTATTCATGACGACAATTTTTTAGAGGTAGGCATGTGTCTCTATAAATCACACATGAAATCTATGATTAATGACTTGCAGGACGACGTTCCGTGTATAGAAGTTTAGCGCAATAAAAAGTTCAATGCAATTATTTGAATAAGTACTTTAAAGGAGTAATAAAAGTAAAAATATCTTGAGCTTAAAAGGTAACTTTTCTAAACACAAACTAGAAGCTTTTACCATTAACATAATATAATTTATTTTCACTTAGGAAAACCTCTTTGAAATTAAATTATTTTCAATATCCTTAGATCAGATGTAACGACTATTCACTAATTACAGCTATCTTTAGTATTTTTAATAAGAAAACATGATTCCTACTTTAAGCTTATCTTTACATTGGCACAGGGACATTTGCGAAGTATATTATTTCCTCCAGAAAATGCGACGTAAAAAACAGTCCAAAAAATTCGCTCGCAGCCGCACAAAACTCCTTGATCCCTAAAAATCTATCGCACCTCTTACTTCTCACCCACACCCCATTTTTCCTCGGCGCTCATCCTAAAACTCCGCAGCATTAATATTTAAGCACCTCTCCAATTTCTCACGTCCCGGGAGGCACTTCCTCCTCGAGGGCACGAGAAAAAAGTCGGGCAACCGCGCAGCTCGTCGGGAGCTCGCGTCGCTTTTAACCGTCGGCGGCTGCCGGTGCCTTCCTCGGCTAATTTTCGCGCGACAACCTCGGCGCCCCGTGAATACGCCAGTCCGCAGCACTGCAGCGGGGGATAATTAATCTGAGCCCCATCAAACGACGCGCCCCCTGTGACAAATTGCCTGCCGCGCAAGGGGCGACCATATATGATTACGGCCGGTCGCCCCGGCATTATGCGGCCTGGATTAACGCTGCCGATTACGCGGTTTTGCGCACTCAGGTATTTTTCTTGCTCGGGATCAAAGGTGGGAGTTGGCCCGCTTTTTGGACGGATTGGTTGGGTAGGTGGCAATCTAAGATATTTCGAAAACGAGCCGAGGGAATTAGAAGGATTTTTCAAATTTGTGGGGATACAGGCGAAAGCAGCCACTGTGCGCGGTTACTTTAAGATTCCGGAAAATTGATCGATGCATCGAATTTGCGACTAGAGACTTTTCCCGTGAATCAATAAATTTTCGGTGATCGTATACATGACGAGCAAACAAATCTCGGCGGTTCAGAAGAGTCACTTTGGAGTTTTCTCTATTCGCTAGCACAAGATTTTTAAAATATAAATGTTGTATGTAAAATACAGGAAAAGGGAAAATTTCTATTTATATTTCAATTATCATTAAACTATTAGTCATGACCACAGTCTGATTATACTCGCATTATCATCTAACTGCAATTTTTCGCCCTTAATCAATCCTGGAATAATTATATTATTCAATATTAGATGTAAAATAATATAAAGCGGAACACGCGATCGTATATAGTATTTTATAGTAAGTTTATTATTGAAATACAACAGACTTTATTTATTATTATTTTATACAAAAACTATCTTTTACATTTTAATTATCTGCAAAAATAAATAATAAAGACTCGTTTTAATTAAAAAAAAAAAAAATACGCACACATTTAATTAATTTGTGAAATTTTAAAAACTGTTAAAAAAATATAATTCCGCTCTGCAAACAACTTATCCGCAAAAGCACACTCAACGCGAAGTCGGAGCCTTGATACATCCGCAAACAGACCGTAACCTTCACCGAGCGCCGAAAAAATCGGTCACTCGCCAGGCAATTTTACAAAAATAATTCAGCTCGAGTCGGCAACTGGGGCGGAAGTAAACCACCCGAGATTAAGCCTTCTACCCCAGAAAATTTCCACAAAAAGTCGAGCGCGCTGGAAAAAAAAAAGAAGAGGGAGACCGAACAAGGAGCCCAGCTGATATACATAATTTCCTTCTAAAATGCACTTAAAGCAGCTAATTTAATCAATATAAGGACGCGTGCTGGGAAAGACACGTGGCGAGAAGCAAAAGGGTGTCGAGAATCCGACGGTTCAAAGGCGCGTCGGTCCGAATAATCAGCAAACGTCGTGCACGAATGGCCGCGGCTTTGTTCGTTGCAGATTGCGGAAATCGCCGGGCTCTCTGTTTCTGTTTCTCTCGCTAAGACTTTCTTAGATTATGCTTTCTTTCGTTTTCGTTTGCCTTTCATTTGCTTGCTTTTACTTTGTCTCTATAATTTTCTTTCTCGCCGTTTGCCCGTTTTTTGCAATATTTCAATTTACATTTTCTCCTTTCGTTGGCTTTTTTTTGCGTGATTCTCGTAACCTTAGCTACTGTTCCTTTTGCTATTGCTTTTCTTTCTCCTGCTTTTGGGGCTTTGCATTGTTTCTGTTCTTGTAATTGTACTGTTTACGTTCTATGTAGAAGTGCTTAACATGCCATTGTGCCTACTGTACGTACATATTCTTTTTTAAAAAAGAAAGAGCTTTTTTAAATAATGCCTAGCACTGTTCCTCTAATTTTTAATTTTTGAAAAAATTTTTGTAAAGAAACTTCAGAGCGTTCTAATTCTTGTATAATTTGAATAAAAAATTGTAAAAATATGCATATTTAATATTTAATATTTAAATAATTCTTCTTGCTATTTCCAAACATCCAAGCGAATAAATTAAAAAGATTTTTATTTTTAAGTACTTCCTCGTGAAATTGATTTTTTTAACGAATAATAATAAATAATAATGTATTATTTAGACTACAATTTTTGGCTCAAGTGCAGATGGATTTAAATAATTTTAATTTTAAATTACTACATGTTATAAATGTTAAGAGTGCTCTACCGAAATTGCCCAAGTCTGAACTGACTGTGGCGCCTCCTTCAACTACAAAAATCTTATTTATTATTGTAAAATTAATTGACAACTCTAAATCCAATAAATAAAGTTTTTCCACCTGTAGGTAATATCAAAGTATATTATACAAAAAACGTTTCACGAAGAAAGGAGTGAAAATAGAATCATAATCTGGAGGAAACAATTTTAAGACACAGCAGACGAACATATCCAATCTACTGTTGCAGCTTGAAATGTTTCCTCCAGATTACGTCTCCATTTTCAATTCTTTCTTTGTGAAATTTTTTTAAAAATATACTTTGATATTACCTATAGTGGGGAAAGCTATATAATTAGTTTCTAATTATCGTTTTTTAATATAAATTAGAAAAATACACTTTGAACGTTCGGTAGCGCACCAATCGCCTGGCAGAACACTGTTAAACAATACTCATTTCAATGTTATGCGATGGAATGGCCAAATTTCTGATCCTCAAAACTACAGATTGCTTAAATGGATCGCCACCGTAAAAAAGCTTCGCAAAGTGCAATAATATTCCCCTGAACAAATTGCAAACAGTGTCTTCCTTTAAATCCCGCCTTCCATCAGTGCTCAAACATCGACAACCAGATTAGAACCATTCGAACTCTTTCGGCCTTAATTTCGTTAGTCGCTACCTTCGGCAATTTCTTCGACACCCCGATTTTCAAGGACGAGCATGTCCTCGCCTCGCTTCGCTGACATCAGCCGCGCTTGCGCTGCAATCGATTCGGGCGCGGTTCGCTATTAAAACGCCCTGTATATACGACTCTCTTCTTCGCTCTCTTTTTTTTTAGTAGAAGGAGATATCGATGATTCACAGATCTGTTTTCGACCTATTTCCACCGGGCTGCTTCATTTTTGCACATGTTTACACCGTCGGATTTTGTTTTATTCATCCTGCGAGTTCATTGCGTGCGTCTTTCATTTTTGGATGAAGGTTTCTCGCGAGAAAGAGGATGAATACGCGTCTCGTTAAAGGAGCTTTTAGAGGCTTTTGAATGTTTTAATTACTTATTATGAGGTTATAACGTGACAGACTACTGAAGTGTCAAATTAAAATGTTAGATTTTAGATATTTTATAAAGTTAGGTTATTGATAGTTTATTTAATAAACATTTAAAGCTGATTAAATGTGAAGCTTAAAGTAATAAAATGGGAATCTCAACAATTGAATATTACTGCAAAAATACCAATTAGACATGTAAAAATTACAATAAAGATGAAGAAAATATGCACCAGTAAATATCAAAGCAGTCAGCTTATTTATGCATTATATGTACAAGCTTGCATTTTATTATTTACTGCGCATTTCTGTCTTAGGATATCTTTTCTGTTCGCTCTGTAATTTTCCTCCCTCGGAGGACAGCTTTTCTCTTATTTATAATTCTTTAGAGACTAGCTGCTTCAATTTGTTTTTTGTTTCCTTTACAATTGTTTCGAAATTACCCTACTAGAAATTTCCAGCAGAATCTGGCCAAATGTACGTCAGATTTTCCTGCTGATTCTGCTCAACAATCTGCCCTAGACCAACATGCATTCTGATCTTCAACAGAGATTTGGCTAAATTGTCTGAAAAATGTAAGTAGAGATTGTTATTAAATTTTTTGCAAATATAATTACCAAAATAAATCCGCCAATTTTTTATAAGCTCTTAAAATTCATTAAAAAGTAATTTTCGTTAGTTAACATATCCAAACGATAAAAAGAGATTTCTTCATTTCACCAGCAAATATTACTACTCGAGAACTTTAATTACATCTGCATTTCCCTCGCAACTACAGAAATTGTAATTTTATGACTCAAAGAGGCGCATTTTGATAAAATTGTCACAAATCTCGTTAGAATTTTTCGCTTAATAAAAGGCCCTCGACCTTCCACATTCAAATCGAACAAATTTCCACAAAAAGTAATTCCCTTCTAAAAACAGTTCCAGGTCATCGAAAGGCTCTTCAAAGTACAAGAACTTTCCGTACCCCTCTTCAGCAGAAAAAAGCCCCCAGAAAAAAATGACCCCTTAAATTGAGCCCTACCCATCGAATGGCTCCTCATCGAAAGAAGCTCCAGAAAATCACCCTTGCAGCCTATCAAGCCCCTTATAAAATATTTACACGCTTCTTCTTTTTGCCATGATCAACAGTAGGAGCGGCAGCAGCAGAAGCGGCAGCAGCAGAAGCAGCAGCAGCGACGTGCATGCAGGAGCGATAAAGGGGTCCGCTGACGATGCTTCATGATAATGTGATTATTCGGCGAACGGCGACGTCGCCGACCGACCTAAGCACTTAAGGGTCTCCGTTGTTCGTCGCAGCTTCACAAACACGGGCCGTGTTTACGCTTTATGATAATGCTTGCGGCGCCGTAAATTTTTGCACGCGAGTTTAACCTACTTATTTCCGGGAGAGGACCCCTTTTTATTGTCCGGAGTGGACGCGCGGATTATGCGCACTTGCGGGTCCTGAGTATGATGGGCCTTTATATGGCTGTTTGTTCCTTTTATGAAGAGAAAGAGAAAGAGAGAGAGGGAGCTATTATTCTTTTATGCCGAGATGAATTTAGGGGCGGGTTTTATGGAGGAAGTTTCAATGGCGTTTGATTATGTCCTATTTATTGGTGTTGGGAGTCTCAGGATGAATGCCTTTTCAATAATTTATTTTTGGGGGCAAAGTTTTAATAGTTTGATTGCCTACTTATTGTTCTTGACTTTATTCCGCTCATTAATTTGACCCATTTTTTCATATAACGTAGATGGGAAACTTTTCTAATAAAGAAGAATATTAAAACTGGGTGATTTTTGCCTCCAGGAATTCTAATGAAATCCATTAAAGAAGTTCTGGCGAAAAAGGAAACGTAAGGATTTTTTAAATCTTCTTTTTTTTGGAATTATAATGAATCCAGATGAATTTTCTTTTTGAATTTATTCAATGCAATAAAATAAATTACGAGTAAAGCTTTTTATTAGCCAGCGAAAATATATGTACGTTATTTTTGAGAATTAAATTAATGGTTCATTAAATATTTCATTGTTTATTTCGTTGCCATTGTAATAAAGCTGCACTTGTTTAACTATATACTTTATTTACCAACCCTGGTAGAATTTTTAATCTACAAAATGGCCATAAAACATGGCCAGTTTTCCGGTCATAATGAAACGTTTTTT